>CATIWR010154475.1:0-19154 GCA_949677035.1 Omphalea diandra
TGATAAAGGTAATAAGGTCACCTTTGATCCTAGGGAATGCCGAGTCACCACTTTGGTGGATGATGAGGTTATTTTCAAGGGTGAAAGGAAAGGCAATACCTACTCAATTGACTTAGATAATTTGGCTAACCAATCTTTCAAGTGTCTCATGTCTTTAAGAAAAAAGCTTGGTTATGGCATAGAAGGCTTGGACATGCAAGCACGGATCTTCTTCAAAGCCTATCCAAAGGAGAGTTAGTGGAAGGACTTCCCAAGCTAAAATTCACTAAAGACAAGACATGTGGCCTATGCCAAATGGAAAAGCAACATCAAGCCTCCTACAAAGCCAAAAATGTTGTGAGTACATCTAGACCACTTCAACTTATTCACATGGACTTGATAGGACCTACTAGGAGTGCTAGCTTAGGTGGAAAGCATTATGCACTAGTCCTTGTAGATGACTACTCTAGGTTTACTTGGGTATCTTATCTAGCTTATAATAATGATTCTTTTAATGCTTTTAAAAGCTTTGCAAAAAGAGTTTCAAATGAAAAGGTTACTTCATAACTTTTATTAGAAGTGACCATGGAAAAGAATTTCAAAATGAATCATTTGAAAATTATTGTTTTGAGAATAGAATTTTTCATAATTTTTCAACTCCTAGAACACCTCAATAAAATGGTGTTGTAGAGAGGAAAAATAGAACTTTGGTAGAAATGGCTAGGACAATGCTCAATAAGTATTTCTTACCAAATTACTTTTGGGCCGAAGCCATTAATACCTCATGTTATATAGTAAATAGAGTTTTTAAAAAGACTCATTCTCAATAAAACCTCTTATGAGCTATGGAATGGTAGAAAACCTAAGATTTCATATCTAAGAGTATTTAGATGTAAGTGTTATATTTTGAATACCATGGACAATCTTGGGAAATTTGATTCGAAGACTAATGAAGGAATCTTTATAGGTTATTCCACCTCAAGCAAGGCTTATAAAATCATCAATAAAAGTTATATGGTAGTTGAAGAGTCTATGAATGTTGTTTTTGATGAATCTAGTAAACTTGATCTTGGGAAAGGTACTTCTATTGATAATCTTGTAGGTGAACTAAAAAAGCTAGAATTGGAAAATACTACAATAAGAGATGGTAAAGAAGAAGGTGAATCATCAAGAATGGATGAGGAACCATAACTCAAGTCCCTCATTCTCCTCCTCAACCCAAAGGAAAGACCAAGTTATCTCTTGCCTCCTTAGATCGCAAATTGGATAAAATGATACAGATGATGAAGTAAAGGCTACTCTTCTTTTCCCATCTCCACAGCGATATGGTGGATCTACAAGAAAAACTCGGAGTCCCTCCTTGTCATCTTCCGGACTTCACGGACTTTGAAGATACAAAAGATGGAGATGACGACACAGACAACGTTGAAGATAGAGATGAAGTCGAGGGAACTGCTCCTGCTCAAGTGGAAAACACCTCTAGTGATTAGTCTTCTACTTTTTAGTTTAGGGATCTCTTTATACTTTCTTTTTTGTTTAAAAGTTTGTGATCCCACACTTATAAATAAATAAAAAGTGTTTTCTTTGTTATATTGTGATCTTATGTGATAGTTTTTTATATTTACTTTTGCTCCTTACTATTACTTATGCATGAGTTTTACTTTTTAATTCCCCCTCTTTTTGATCTTGCCAAATGGGAAGAGAGAGTGTGTATAACCTAAGCCTAAAGGGAAAAACATCTAAGTCTCAAAAATTATAGCATAAGTTGAGAGAGAGCATTATATACTTATTGTTTCTTAGAATCACTATGTTAGAATGAATAATATACTTAGCAAATTTTTGTCTTAAATATCCATTGAATCTTTACCTTAAATCTAACTTCATTTTTTTTTCTAAATTATTATTACTAAGAGCCAATCTAAGTTGTCAAAATCAAAAAGGGGGACATTTTTGGACTAGGGTAGTCAACCCAAGTCTTGGACCTCTTTTGATCTTGACAAAAGGGATTGATCATGTCTAATATTTCAAATAAGTGTTATTTTGCAGCCTTTAGTGTTTATCTAAAGTTGAAAGTTGGATGAAGCTCAAAATTTCTCAAGTATGAAAAATGACTTCTAAATCACGACCGCAACCTTGTGTTAGCAACCGCGATATGTGAAGAAGCATTACTTGAAAGCAGACAGACAAAATCACGGAGCCATTCTCAGCTGCAATTCATCCAAATGACAGAGTCTAAAATTGACAGACGAAATTACGGTGTGTGTCACACCCTAGTTGTGATCACAAATTTTGAAGTGACTCAAAAGGAAAGCATGTCAACAGTCACAGCATGACACATGTTCCAGCAGACCATTGAAAGTCAAAATTCATGAAGGCATATTACTGGTAGCGATTGCGAACTGTGACAAAGAAGATAATAATTTTTAGTTGACGAATTCGTGTCCTATGTTGCGTCCTATACAAGAAAGCTCGCGACCGCGACTTATGAAAGTCAGTTAAAGAGTAACGGCTATATTTTTCTGGTGAACTAATCAGAAGCTGCCACATGGACTAGCCATAAGACACAAATAGGATTTTCCTTTAGAAATTTGGATTTCGCAACCGCTAATGAGTAGTAGCGACCGCGAATTGAGACTGCCAAGCATTTAATGCAGAATCTATCAAGCATGTCTCAAAGATTTGATAAGCTATGTTCTGCGACGTCTCTTTGGTGAAGTTTGGCTATAAATACTCCATCAAACAGCCATGAAGAAGGTTACTAAGAAATTTAATATAAGTAATTAAAGCTCTCAATCTTTGCTACTCATTTTCTTCCATTTTCTTTATGAAATTGAAGTGTTAGGTGTGAGCATTAAACACCAATTGTAAGGTTGTAGTGTTAGCCTGTAAAAACACTTGAAGAAAGGTTTAAGTGTGAGCCTAGTGAAACACTTGAGTGAGGTTGTGTGTTAGCCTAAAAATACATAGTTGTAAGATTGTGTGTGAGCCATCAAAACACAAGTTGGGTGTGAGCTTGAAAACACCTTGAGATAGTAAAATACCCAATTGATAGATTAGGGAGTGGACGTAAGGTCAATTATACTCGAACCACTATAAATCGTTGTCTCATCTCTACTCACTCTTCTCCCCCTCTTCTTTATCTTTTAATTTTTTATATACCAATTCAACCCCCCTTCTTGGTGCCAAGAGACAACAGTTTAGTTTTTAGTGTTAGGGTTATTTATGGAGCAATTTCAATAAAGTTTTATTAGGTTTTTCTAAGCTTCCTCTCCTTTTTCAAATAAAGTGGTATTTATAAATGATGAAAGAGTGCACCAGAGCCAATGACTTTCATTGCATTGTATTCTAAAACCATAACATATAATAGCCAATAATATTCTAAATTTTAGGGTTTTAAGGTGGTCTGCATAGCCAAAAGGTGGGTTGTACAAACCATTAAGCTAGTTGTACAACCATATGAATGATAAGGGTTTAGGTTCTAGAATCTTATATTTGTTAAGGTTTTCACCTTAGTTGTATAACCAAGTGGTTGGCTATATAGCCAAGTAAGATGGTTGTACAACCATCTAAAATGTGGCATGATGGTTTTTGAATTGGGCATAGTTGGGCTTTCAGCTAGGTTTGGGTTTGATCTAAGGTTTTCTTAAGCTTCACTCATTTTCCTTTACAACTTTTCCTTGCAATTTTTAAGAGACAAATCTAATAGTTTTTCATCATTAGGCTTGCATCCTAGATCCAATGCTCATAGTTTGCCCTATATTTTGTGGGACTTAGAAAATGATATTTGAGAAATAATCATTTGAATAAGGCTCAATAAAGCAATACTAAAATGTAAATATCAAGAAGGATACCAAAGGATACAACTCTTTAGCAGCTCCTTAAATAGGTACTAACATCTTTAAAGTATCTTAACAGTTCTCCAATAGGAACTAAGTTTATTTTGACAGCTCTCTAACAAGTACCAGTGCTGGTTGTATGTCCACAACAACTTTTTAGCAAGTACTAGGGATCTTAATAGTTTTTTAGCAGGTAATAAGTTCATTTTAGCAGACCTTTGATAAATACTAGTGTTGGTTGCATATCCATAGCTGTTTTCTCTCAACTATTGGGCTTGTTAGCAACCTTCTAATAACTATTAATGTTCTTAAATCTTTTTGTAATGTCTTAGCCATTTTAGTAGGGGAATCTAATTTAATAATTCTTATAAGGTTTGATGTCATGAAAGCCCTTTTGGCATTCGTTAGGGATGAAACTATATAGTTCAAGCAATTATTAAGGGTAATCTTTTGTTGAAAGGGTCTTCTTAATGCAAATTTGCTTTAGGGAGTAAATTCTAGTATTACAAGGGTAATTCTATAATTTGATGACAATTATAGTGTTGGAACTACTTTTTTCAAGTTTTGAGAGGCCAGAGGTAATTTGGTCATTTCACTATAGGCCTTCCCTTATTCTCTTATAGCTAAGTTCAACGACTTTATGTTTGATGGCATTATTAATTTTCCAAAGGGTGAGGCTACTATTTACAATACCCTAAGGCAGCTAAAGGCTACCTTGCGTTTTGTTTTTGTTTCCCCTTTAGCATGTGTTCTACCCAATATCCTGCCACCTAAGATCTTACCAAAGGGTCTAGAGTCTAGCTGGGACATACCGATTGTCTATGATTTGTATTATCATCTGGCAAAGATGGCCTCAAGTCTAGTAGGTCCCATTTCTTTAATTAATTTTTATTTTTCTCCATTATCAACACTTTTAGATTTTAGGCACTGTCCTGAAACTGTATTCTACATGCAAACATTAGGTTAACTTTAAAAATATTTAGAATTAGCTATATTTTTAAATTTTAGAATTTATTTATTGGTTATCCACCAGTTTATTCCTTTAGTTTATGTGTTGTGTTGAATTTTTGAAATCTGCTCTAGAGGGATGAATTATCACCATAGTGACTTGATAGTAGCCTTGGATGAATGAACCAATCAAATGAAGATTAGGAGCCCATTAGAAGGTCACTAAGTGAAGTTAAACCACTATTTAATTTTTTCCATTGATTGTTTTCTTTGTAATTACTTTTTTAATATTTTACTTAATTTTAATTCTTAGTTTAAACCTTTTGTTCATATTAGATTTCTAGATAATACAAGGTACAAGACGTTTAGTACTTAATCCTAATCCTCATGGGAATGATATCCATACTATACACTTTATTACTTGATGACCTATGCGTTTGTAGTTCAAAGGGTTATTTATATAGTACTAACTCATCATCACTGATACATGGCAACTTGACATTGTTAAAGTAAAAGGGCATTCCTTTGGGTAGCACTTATTAATAGGCCTTTATTTCGAGAGTGGTATCTCAGGAAGAGGGTGCTCATATGGCACGAGGGGCCATATGCACGATCAATGCCTCAATATCTGCCTTCAAATATGTTATGGGCAATGAACCTGAAGGAGGATGAGTTCTAGCAAACCTTGATATTTAACCCAAAAGAGCAGTTTGTTGCTAGTGGCATTGAATATTAGACCTGGATGGCTCATGGTCTTTTAGGGATGATTCTACTAGAAGAGACGATCTTTCGGGCACACCCATACTATAAGGCCCATACCAGGATGGTTCTTCATCATAACACATAAAGCATAATGGGGCACTCGAAGAGTAGGCCTACTGTGCCTGCTCCTATTGTCAAGAGGTTGCAAATGGGCTCTTATCTCTAAGGTTGGTGGTATAGAACCAATAGTGGCCAGTGAGGTTGATTCATTCCTTAATAGTTAGTGGAGATGTCTTTAGAGATTACGAGGTCAGTAAGCACCTTTGAGCTAGTTGGTACTACTGATGTAAGCATTATCTTTCCTATGTTTCTTATGTTTTCTATTTACTCTTGATCATGGCCATGAACATGTTGTCTATTTGCAAATTCCTTATGTCTAAGCCAAGGTTATATTCCATCTAATAGTTGCACTCAAGAGGACTATCACTCACTGAACTCGAAAGGTCTATGTTAGTAAAAAATACGTAAAATATGTTATGCATGACTATGGTTATGCTTGTGTGTGTACATTGTGTCCTATCCATCCTAACCCTTATGCATTTTTTAAAGGAGATAGTTCAACACCCGACTCA
Organism: Omphalea diandra; assembly: GCA_949677035.1. Lineage (NCBI taxonomy): Eukaryota > Viridiplantae > Streptophyta > Magnoliopsida > Malpighiales > Euphorbiaceae > Omphalea > Omphalea diandra. The sequence goes on from CATIWR010154475.1 coordinate 6,098, forward strand.
AAAGCTACGAGATACATAGCACAGATTGTCAGAGGATGAGGCCTAGATAGAGAGGATAAAGCCATAAGCACATTCCGAATAGGAGGAGTATGTTGCCACTTAGAAGAAGGAGGATAGAGCAACCTATTGTTATCCGTTATTTAACTCTTAGGATTTTTCTTTTTTCTTCATACTATTGAACATATTTGGTACTGTGGGATGATTATCTAGATAAATTTTAAAAGCCCTCCTTTAGATTTTTGATTGAATAGTTAGGATTTTAGGAGATATTTAGAGATGATTCTACCTTAATTTTTTGCATTTTGACTTTTTTAAAATAAATGCCCATTTTCCATTTTGGAATTTCATTCGTAGTCTAGATTGCATAATTACATAATTTTTATGTTAATTATGTGCCTTAGGCCAATTCTTATAATGAATATTTTCTTAATAATGTCATGGTTATGTTTTTTATTAAATCTCTATTGGCTTAATACACCAAGAAGGGGGGTTGAATTGATAGCTGATTGAAAATTAAAAAGAAAGTAAAAGTGTTTAAGAGGTTAAGAAGGAGAAAAGAAAATTCAACACAAAAGGTTTATAGTGGTTCGGGTGTTAACAAACCCTACGTCCAATCCTCATTTCTACATAATTGGGTATTTCACTCAACTAAACTAATGTTTTCAAGTTCACACCAAACTTATGTAACTTGTGTTTTTAGGTTTACACAAAAACCTCTCACAAATGTTTTGGATAGGCTCAAACTTCAACCTCTTACAAGAGTTTTAGAATATCTGCTAACTCTCAGCCTACTTACAAAGGTGTTTATTGCTCATACCAAACAATCAACAACACATTAAGAAGAGTAAAAGAATGAGTAGCAAATTAGCAAGAGTTTGGTTACAATTAATTCAATTCTCTTATATTTACATCAGTTTGGCGGAGTATTTATAGCCCACATCCACCAAAAAGACGTTGCTCAAAAACTATCCCCAAATCTTCAAGTCATGCTAGGCAGATTTTGCATTAAATGCTTGTCAAGTGGAAATTGCGATCGCAAATTTTCAATTTGCACTAAAGAGCCTAAAATTGAGACAAAGAATCTCATTTTGTGTCTAATAGCTAGTCCACGTGTCTTTCATCCATTAGTTGTCCAAGAAATATAGTTGTTGTATTCAACTAACTAATGAAAAGTCGCGATCGTAAGCTAGCCTTATCTTGGGCTTGACTGAGATTGCAAATTCCTCTATTTGGAAATGAAATTCTAACTTCTTGAGTCGCGATCATGACCAAATATTTGCCCTTATGATTTTTGATTTCTGATGGTTGCCTTGGACATTTGGTGTGTTGTGGCTATGGCATTGGTTCCCTCATTTGTCGCTATGAAATTCGCGATCGTGACCTATAATATGAAAGCCATCGCTAATTCTTCTATGAATCAAGCAATGCTCCTTTGGTTGAGTTGGAACTGTAAATTCACTCGCGAATCCTTTTGCCCTAGCTCCATTCATCCTAGTAGCTATGTCGCAGTCGCAATTTAGGGGATACCGACCGCAATTTTGGTTGTTTTTGTAAAAGATGGAGATTTTAACTTCCATCCAACTTCCAATGAAAATAACTCTTATAAACTGCAAAACAATACTTAAATAAAGCATTAGATATAACCAATCTCCATTGTCAAGATCGAAAAAGGCTTATGACATAGGTTTAACCAACCTACTCCAATAATCTCCCCCTTTTTGATTTTGACAACTTAGATTGATTCTAAAGAAAAATAAATGCATGAGTTGTGAAGTTGGGATGGATTATGATCAGATAATCAAAGAATAATTAAATAATTTTAGTCAATGATCAAAGAATTATAAGAATAATTCTTAGATAGAACTTGCTCCCCCTCAAGTTATGTTTTTCTTATGCACAAAACTTATTTTCTTTCAATATGTTATTCTTTCCCCTTTTGGTAAGATCAAAAAGAGGGTAAAGAGTTAAAACATGAAAGAGATGCATAAATTGAGAGTGAATAATGATAGAGAATAAAACAACAAAGACAACATATAAATTGCAATCACATAAGATATGAGACATTTAATTGTAAAAGCAAACACTTTTATTATATAATAAGTTATGGGATCAATAGTTTTTAGATCAATAACTTAAAGATAACAGAAAAAAAGAAAGAGAAACACTAAAGATAATCTAAAAGATAGGAGAACTGTCATCATCTCTATAATCGTCTCGGTCTTTATTATCTCCTACACCCTTAGCTTCATCACCCTCATTAACCACTTGGTTCTCCTCCTCTTCTAGTGTGTCCTCTCAATCCTCAAAATCTAGAAGATGACAGGAAGGAACACCTACTTTCTCTTGCAAGTCCACCAAGTCATTGTGTAGGTAGGAATGGAGGAGAAATCTTCTTTTCAGCATCCTCACCATTTTGTCCAATTTTTTTTTTTTATAGAGGTAAGAGAGATTTTGGTTTTTGGCTTAGGTTAGGGAGGTGGAATAGGTTGGGCTCCCTCTTCAATGGCAAGCCTTTTTCTTTTGGAGGCTTGGGAAGACTCTAGTTTCTTGGCTCCAAAAGCACCCAAAGTGTATGTGTAAGAATCTTAGTAAATGACTCTTGCATTAATGAGGTAAGGGACGTCCAAAAAATCTTGGGAAAGGGAAAGCTTCTTAGTGAGGAATTTTTCATTTTCCTCATTAAGAGCCCCCATGTACCGATAAATGGCAGTTACATGGGAAGGGAGAAGAAACTGACTCTTCAGTTTAATGCTCATGTGAATTAGTTGATCCACAAAATAACGACCAGTTTCTTGGGTTTATTTTTCATAAGGCAGAAAAGGAAAGCAAGATCATTTTGGGATATTTTTTCATTACCATTACCTTTTGCATTAACGAAGAAGATTATGATATGATGAAGTAACCAAAAAGGGAAGGTTCAAATGTATTTGGCTAAGGAGGTTTTGGGGTAATGTTTGGTCTCAATGGAAATTTTGGACCAAAACTCAGAATATATGACATTAAGAGCAAAGATGATGAATGGAATGTCATCTCTGACTTGAAGATTGAAAAGATTGGATAATTGTTCAAAAGTGATGAAAAAAGGGTCTCCAAAAGCATAAAATACTAACTTGTATTGGCCGATGCAAGATTCTACTCTCTAACTTAGAGTCACAGTACACATGAATTCTAACACGATTTCTTCATATCTGGGCTCGTCACGAAATATGGATTCATTCCACCTTAGGTTTGAAAGAAATATGTCGATCTCGTCCTTGATTCCCAACGATTTGAGAAGGAAAGTGGGAGGAATTTTGTTTGGTAGAATGGTGATGGAGGCATTTTCCTTGTAGCAATCTTTCTCCTCTTTCATTATTCCTTTCATTCAGTGTAAAGTCGGTGGTTCTAAAGGCTGTGTAACTGCCTTCCCTTTCTCTGCTTTTGAAGCTTTCTTGGGGGCCATATGTGAATGAAGAAAGATTAAATGGTTTTGAGATTAAAGGAGAAGAAAGATGAAAATATTTAATAATAATGAATGAAAACACTGTTTGAGGGGTTTACATAGGCTAGGAAAGAGTGTGAAAATCGCTAAAAATGGCCAGAAATAAATTAAATGAAGAAGTGCAATTGGTTGGCAATCAACTCACTTAAATGTATGGCAGTTACCCAAATTCGCAATCGCAACTTACAAGTCGCGATCGTTAATTCTGAAAAATGTGATTAACGGACAAAAAATCCTTAAGAAACGGTGCGTTCAATGATCAAAAGATTTAAAATTTGAACAAATTCACGGTGGGGATTGAAAGTCGTAACTGCGAATTGATGGTTAATAGCTGAAAGAAGAGTACATGTAATTCAAGACCGTGAACCAAGGAATAGCAACCGCGGATTACAAGTTCTATAGAATAACTATGAAATTATGAGACTTAACTATCCAAACTGTGATCCACTCAATTTATTGATGTCCAATTTACACAAATTGGCATAGAGAGGCACAATTGCACATAAAATTAAGACATCCATAGGAATAAACATCACATACATCACACAAGGCAATCATTCAACATGGAATAATGTAACATATTAGAATGATCTAATTTTTCACTTTAGGGAGCTTCCATCAAGCATTCTCAACTCTCTCTTAATGAAATTCATCCTTTCTTCATTGAGAGATTTTGTGAAAATGTCTATAAGTTGATAATTTGTGTTTATAAATTTTAGCACAACATCTTCATTTTGAATATGATCTCTAAGAAAATGATGCCTAATGTCAATATGTTTGCTCCAAAAATGTTAGATGTGATTTTTGGAAAGATTTATTACACTAGTGTTGTCACATTTGATAGGAATGTAATCAATAATTTCGCTAAAATCCTTCAATTGTTATTTCATCCAATGGACTTGGGTGCAATAACAACCCGCAGCTACATATTCAACTTTGACGATGGATAAGGCAACTGAAACTTGCTTCTTACTAAACCAAGAAACTAAACACTCTTCTATAAATTGGCAAGTTTCAGATGTGCTCTTTCTATCTAGAAGACTACCAGTATAATCTGCATCTGAATAAATTATGAGACTAAATGAATAATCTCTAGGATACCATAACCCTAAATGTAGTGCGCCATGTAAATATTTGAAAATCCTTTTTACAGCATTCAAATGTGATTCTTTAGGACAAGATTAAAACTTAGCACACATGCATACCCTAAACATTATATCAAGTCTAGAAGCGGTAAGATGAAGTAGAGAACCAGTCATATCTTAATATCTCTTCTCATCAACCGACTTACCTGATTCGTCCTTCTCCAATTTGATAGTAGCATCATTGGTGTTTTGCTACTTTACATCTTTTTATGCCAAATTTCTTGAGAATGTTCGTTGTATATTTGGCTTAGTTAATGAAGATCCCTTCTTTGGTTTGCTTGATTTATAGACCAATGAATAACTTGAGCTCTCCCATCATGTTCATCTCAAATTCCCTAATTATACACTTAGTAAAATTATCATAAAGAGATTCATTAGTAGCACTAAAAATGATATCATCAATAAAAATTTGCACTATTAGTGTATCATGATTATGCCTTTTGACAAACAAAGTTATGTCAACCTTCTCATTTTCATAATCATTTTGCAAAAGAAAAGAACTAAGCCTTTCATACCAAGCTCTTGGAGCTTGTTTCAAACCATACAAGACTCTATTCAATTTGAAAACATAATTTGGAAAAGTATGTGATTCAAAACCATGAACTTGTTCAACATAAACTTCCTCCTTAATAATACCATTTAGAAAAACACTTTTGACATCCATTTGAAATAGTTTGAAATTCTTATGACATGCATATGCCAAAAGAATCCTAATAGCTTCTAATCTTGCTACGGAGGCATAGGTCTCACTATAGTCAATGCCTTCCTCTTGGTTGAAACCTTTAGCAACTAATCTAGCCTTATTTCTAGTGATGAATCTTTGCTCGTCTAACTTATTCCTGAAACCCATTTGCAACCTACAATTGGGTACTCCTAAGACCTAGGAACAAGTTTTCACACATTATTTCTCTCAATTTGATTGAGTTTCTATTCCATAGCAATCACCCAACTCTCATCATCAAGAGCCTCATCAATAGATTTTGGCTCAAATTAAGAAACAAAGGCAAGATTATTATCTAAAGTATTGAGTTAGGATCTAGTACTTACGCCCTTTGAAGTTTCACCAATGATTAGGTCTTTGGGGTGATGCTTAAAAAATTTCCAATCTTTACTAAGATCTTAGTTTGGTGATTTCACTTATTGATGTTGAGGATTCTTATTTTCTCTTGATGATTTACTTTCATCATGGTCCTCATCCTTTTCTCTTATAGTATCCTCGAATTCTAATTTCTCAAAATCATCTACAATATCATCAACTAAGGAACCTTTCCTAAGATCAAGCTTACTATATTCATCAAACACAATATTCATAGACTCTTCAGTAACCATTGAACTCTTATTAAAAACCCTATAGGTTTTGCTAGTGATGGAGTAACCTAAGAAGATGTCTTCATTAGTTTTTGAATCAAATTTTCTAAGATTATCCTTAGTATTCAAGATATAGCACTTACATCCAAAAACTCTTAGGTATGCTAACTTGGTTTCTACCATTCCATAGCTCATAAGAAGTTTTATTAAGAATGAGACTTTTAAAAACTCGATTTGCAATATAACATGAAGTATTGATAACTTCGGCCCAAAAGTAATTTGGAAATGAACACTTATTGAGTATAGTTCTGGCCATCTTTACTAATGTCCTATTTTTCTTTTCTATAACACCATTTTGTTATGGTATTCTAGGAGTTGAAAAGTTATGAAAAATCTCATTCTCTAGGCAATATGATTCAAAAGACTCATTTTGAAATTATTTTCCATGGTCACTTCTTATAGAAGAAATGAAGTAACCTTTTTCATTTTGAATCCTTTTTGCAAAACTTTTAAAATCATCAAAAGAATCATGCTTATGAGCTAGAAAGGAAACCTAAGTAAACCTAGAGTACCTAGAGTATTCATCAACTAGGATTAGTGCATATTGTTTTCCACCTTAGCTGGCACTCCTAATAGGTCCTATTAAGTTCATATGAATTAATTGAAGAGGTATAGATGTACTTACAACATTCTTTGCTTTGAAGGAAGATTGATGTTGCTTTCCTATTTAACAAGAACCACACGTCTTATCTCTAGAGAATCTTAGCTTATTAAGACCTTTCACTAACTTTCCCTTTGATAAGCTTTGTAAGAGCTCCATGCTAGCATGTCCAAGTCTTTTATACGATAGCTAAGCTTCATTACTAAGAGACATAAGACACTTAAAGGATTGGTTAGCCAAATTGTCTAAGTCATTTAGATAGGTATTACCCTTCCTTTCACCCTTGAAAACTACCTTTTTATCCACCAAAATGGTAACTCGACATTCTCTAGGGTCAAAAGTGACTTTCTTACCTTTCTCACATAATTGACTTATATTAAGCAAATTATGTTGTAAGCCATCAACAAGTAAAACATCATTACTCAAGGAACAACCGTTCTTACCAATGGTCCCAATGCCATTTACCCTACCTTTGGCATTGCTTCCAAATGTGACATTACCACTTTCCTTTTTCTTTTAGGGTCATGAATAGCTTCTTATTACCCATCATATGCTTTGAGCATCCACTATCCACATGCTAATCATTTGCTTCATTAGTGGCAAGAGTTTGGTTACCATTAATTCAATTCTCTTGCATTTACATCAGTTTGGTAGAGTATCTATAACCCACATCCACCAAAGAGACGTTGCTCAAAAACTATCCCCAAATCTCCAAGTTGTGTTAAGTAGATTTTGCATTAAATGTTTATCAGACTGAAGTCATGGTCACTACTGTCATTTCATGGTCATGAATTTCAATTACATAAAAGCCGAAAATTATGGCAGAGAACCCTATTCTATTTCTAACAGCTAGTCCACATGTCTTTCATCCATTAGTTGTCCAAGAAATATAGTCGTTGTGTTTAACTAACTACTTAAAATTTGTGATCGCAAGCTAGCCTTGTCTTGGGCACGACTGAGATCATGAATTCCTCTGTTTAGAGCGAAAATTCCAACTTCTTGAGTTGTGATCATGACCAAATATTCACCCTTACGATTTTTGAACAATTACCTTGGACACTTAGTATGTTGTGGCTATGACTTTGGTTCCTTTCTTTGTCACTAAGAAATTCACGATCATGACCTATAACGCAAAAGCCATCGCGAATTCTTCTATGAATCAAGCAACACTCCTTCGGCCGAGTAACGACTGCGAAGTCACCCGCGAATCCTTCTACCCTAGCTTCATTCATCCTAGTAGCTATGTCGTGATCGCGGTCACAATTTAGGGGATACCAACCGCAATTTTGGATGTTCTTCTAAAAGATGGAGATTTTGACTTCCATCTAACTTTTAATGAAAATAACTCGTATAAACTGCAAAACAATACTTGAAAAAATCATTAGAACTAATCAATCTTCATTGTCAAGATCAAAAAAGGCTTATGACATAGGTTTAACAAACCTAGTCCAATAATCTCTTTTGTTTATGACAAAATGATAAATTCCATGAATAGTTAATGATACTAAATGTCATCAAGTATATAACTTAATAGTAAGACTTTAGGTGTAAAAAATTCTATTCTAAATTATCCATTATTGGATATTATTGCTAGGATAATAATGAGTGAATACTAGTATGTATTTTAATTAATAACTATGCTTTACTGGTCATGGATAACGGTTATTAAGTCAAACACATAGATATATATATATATATATATAAGAAACATTGTATTGGACTGACCTGCTATCAAAATACTACATGGATAAACTATCCTAAGTAATTCTCATGTAATAGTATTAATTTAAGCCTCTGAGCTAAAAATCACCATGAATTTCAACATAATGAACTTCATGCTTTGATACGCTCCAAAATTATATTTAACCAGATGATTATACATATTGATATTAGACATAATGTAAATCATATAGAGGAATACAAGTGACTAAGAAGGAATTTGTTCCTCATATATTTATGAGAAATATATCTTTATGCCCTTAATAAGCTAGATTGAGGAGATTATATAGCCATGTGAAAATGAATTGATAAAGGTTATTAATGTCATTTTACATCAGTCTACTTAGAAATTGAGAAATAATTGAACTGTATAAGGATGAGATGATTCATGCCTTATGTTCAATTGAGATATAATGCGAGAAAAGGATTATAATACTATTTGTAAAATAGGTTAGGTCGGATCATTGACCTTCACATAATTTGGGTAGTCAAAAAATCTTGCTAAACGCCACTTATGACTTGTAAGTGAGAAATAGGTTTTGGGTCATTACCAACATTATGTGAACCTACAGGGTCGCACACATAGAATAGGCCCAAAGCAAAATAGGGTTTTACTACTCTCTTTATTTATAGTTAAGATAAATAGATATTGTTTGCCCTAGGCACCAAGAAAGGGGGGTTGAATTAGTGTATAAAAATTAAAACAAGAAGATAGGGAAGAGAATAAGTAGAAATTAGACACAAGATTTATAATGGTTCGAGTATAATTGACCCTACGTACACTCTCCAATACTCAGCAATTAGGTGTTCCACTATCTACCAATGGTGTTTTCAAGCTCACACCAAACTTTTACACTTGTGTTTTGAAGGCTCACATAACAACCTTTACATTTGTGTTTTTTAGGCTCACACAACAACATTTACACTTGTGTTTTTATAGGTTCACACAACAACCTCTCTTAGTGTTTTTATAGGCTCACACTATAACCTTTACAAATGGTGTTTATGCTCACACCAAACAATGTCTAAAAGAATAGAAAAGATTGAGTAGCAAAATTGCAAGAGTTTGGTTACAAAGTTATTAATTCTCTTCCATTTACATATGTTTGGTGAGGTATTTATAGCCTCTACCCATCAAAGAGACGTTGCAATAAAACTAGTATAAAATCTTCAAGGTATGCTAGACAGATTATGCATTAATTGCTTGTCAGGCTGAAGTCGCGGTCGCTACTGCTCATTCACGGTCGCAAATTCCAAATTTTCATGCGGGAGCCAAAACTTGCGACGAAAAACCCCGTTTTTGTCTAATGGCTAGTCCACGTGTCTTCTTGCCATTGGTTCACCAATAAAATATAGTCGTTACGTTTCTTCTACTAACAAAAGTAGCGGTTGCGAATTTCTTTGTGCAGGCCGCGACTTAGGACGTGAATTCTTCTGTCAGAAATTGCATCTTCCACTTCACGAATCGTGGTCACTACCAATAAATTGCCTTCATGATTTTTGTCTTTCAATGGTCACCTGAGGCATTTGTCAAGCTCTAGTTATGGACTTGTTTCCCTCTTGAGGCTTTTTGAAAATCACGGTCACGACTATGGCGTGACATAGACTGCAAATCAGTCTGTCATTTTTGGACTCCTTCTTTTAGGCGAGCCACGGCTGAGAATGGCTTCACGATTTTGCCTGTTTGATTTCTAGCAAGTCTTCTCATGGATCGCAGTCATGAATTTGAGATTGCGGTTGTGATTTATAAGTCAACTTGGAGTTTAAGAGCTCCATCCGTCTTCACTTGAAGATCCCACTAATTTATGCAAAACAACACTTAAATAAACCATTAATAATGATCAATCTCCTATGTCAAGATCAAAAGAGTTCCTAGACTTAGGATTAATCTTCCTAGTCTAACAATCTCCCCCTTTTTTTATTTTGACAACTTAGATTGATCCAAAGTTAAAAGATAGATGCAGAAACGTGAAGTTAAATATACTTGTAGAATCAATGAACACTTAAGATGAAATTTTAAGTGTGACATTCAATTAATTTAAGAGAAATGCCTTAAAAATCCTAAGTGCGATAGTATGAAGCTCCCCCTCAACTTATGCTATGGTTCCAAGTTATTTTCACTTACTCCCCCTTAGTCTTTAAACTTAGATTTTTCTTAGTGTCTATATCTCCCCTTTGGCAATATCAAAAAGAGGGTGTTAGAGGAGAATGTGAACAAGCATAAGTATGGATTATGAGCAATCATAAGAGAGCAAATCATAAAAAAGATGTATCAATCACATAAAGCAAGTATTTTTAAGAAAAATACACTTTATTTATTGACAATTATAGGATCACACATAGTTGAAAACAAATAAAAAACAAACTAAACAAAGAATTAGAAAATAAGAAAAAAATAGATTCTTAAGCTAGAAACTGGGAGAATCATCATCATCTTCAGAAGAGTTTGTCGTTTGCTCTTGTGTGGCTCCCTCAGCTTCATCCCCAACCTCAACATCTTCATTGCCATCCTCATCTTGAGTATCATCAAACTCAGTGAAGTCTGGAAGGTGGCAAGGAAGAACTTCTAGTTTGTCTTGAAGATCCACCATATTACTATAAAGGTGTGAAAGGAAGAGGAATATTCTCTTCATCATCCTTATTAGTTTGTCCAATTTGTTGTTGATGGTGGTAAGAGACAACTTGGACTTTGGATTAGGAGGAGGAGGAGGAATAACACTTGTGCCTTCTTCTATGTAGAGCCTCTTCCTCTTAGAGGCTTGTGAACTCTCCATCCGCTTTGCACCGAAAGCACCCAAGGTATAAGCATAAGTGTCCGAGTGTATGGCTTTAGCGTTGATCAAGTAGGTAAGGTCTAGGAAGTTTTAGGATGGAAGGAACTTCTTGGTGAGGAATTTTTCTTTTTCCTCATCAAGTGCTCCAACATATCTGTATATGGCAGTAATGTGGAAGGGTAAGAGAAATTGGCTTTTTGGCTTTGTACTCTTGTGAATCAGTTGATCCATAAGGTATCGATCGATTTGGATTGGTTTATTTTTGACAAGGCAAAATAAAAATGCCAAGTCTTTTTGGGACACCTTCTCATTGCCATCACTTCTTACATTGATCAAGAAAATGATGATGCGATGAAGGATCTAAAAGGGTAAAGATTTTATGTGTTTAGCTAGTAAGGAGTAAGGGTCGTGTTTGGTTTCGATAGAGATCTCCGACCAAAATTCGGAGTAGATGATGTCAAGTGCAGAGATGATGAAAGGTATCTGTTCTCCGACTTGCAAGTTAAAAAGGGATGAAATTTGGTCAAAGGTTATATAAAAAGGGTCACCAAATGCCTGAAATATTAACCTGTATTAACCTGCTGGAGATTTGGCTTTTCGACTTAATTAGACGGTGCACATGAATTCCTTCACCACCTCCTCATAATCGAGTTCATCTCAAAAGATGAACTTGTTCCATCCAATATTTGACAGGAACGCTCGCACTTCATTGTTGATGCCGAGTGTCTCCAAGAGAAAGGATGAAGGAATTTTGTTAGGAAGAGTTATTTTGGAAGTGTTGGCCTTGTACCTTTCCTTCTCGTCTTTGGTTACACCTTTCATTTGTTGAACGGTAAGGGGTCGAAGGATTGAGCCACTACTTTGCCCTTATCTGCTCTAGAAATTTTCTTAGGGGACACTGCAATCAAGAGAGAAAGTTGGAAGAAGATTGATGTTAGAAGGGTTTTAGTGTTTGAGAATAGAAATGAAGTGAGGAAAAATACTATTTAAGGGGTTTATATAGCCTTTGAAGAGGAATATCAACGGCTAGAAATGACTAGAAGAAGAGTTATGAAGGGTTGGAAATTGTTGGCTATCTAATCTCATAAATGGCAGACGATTACCCAAATTCGCGTCCACAATTTTTCAAGTCGCGACTGCCAATTCTAAAAAATTATGAGTAACGGACAAATTTTCCTCGGGAATACGCACCTTAATGGTCAAAATTTAGAAAATCTAACAAAATTCGCTATGGAAAGGAAATTTCGTGACTGTGAATTGATGTTTGACAGCCGGGTGAAATCAACTTGTAATTCGCGATCGTGAAGAAAGAATAGTGACCACGAATTATGAGTCATCAATGAAAGATAGTTGAATTTTAAAAAATATTGTGATCCACTTAACTCTATCACCTACAAATATCACAATTCAACAAATATCAATACACATAACAATATTTCTCATAAGATCAAAAATTTTCACTTTAGGGAGCTTCCATCAAGCATTCCCAATTCTCTTTTAATGAAGTTCATCCTTTCTTCATTTGGAGGTTTAGTGAAAATATCTGCAAGTTGATGATTTGTGTCAATAAATTCCAACATAACATCACCTTTTTGCATATGATCTCTAAGAAAATGATGTCTAATATCTATGTGCTTACTTCTAGAATGTTGGATGGGATTTTTAGAAAGATTAATAGCACTTGTGTTATCACATTTAATGGGAATGTGATCAACTACTTTGCCAAAATCCTTTAATTGTTGTTTCATCCAAAAAACTTAGGTGCAACCAAGGTTGTCAAAATCGAGATTTTACCCTAAAATCGGAAGAGGACCCTAAAATCGAAATTGTAAAATCGGATCGTAAAATCGTAAGATTTTACAACGTAATAAAATATCATTTTAAAATATAATTATACATAATATAAAAATATAAATAAGATATTTTTTAAGAAAATCATAAGATAATATGTTCATAAAAGGATTAAAGT
>CATIWR010154489.1:0-37458 GCA_949677035.1 Omphalea diandra
AATTGGTTTATTCAGTTATACTTTTTAAAAAATTCGGTTTTAGGTTTTTGGTTCGGTTTTTTATATAGAAAACAGAAAAATTTGAATTAAATGAAGTAATTAATAAATCAAACTCATTTGAATCGAACCAAATTTAAAATATATGTAATTTAATTGAATCAACCCAGACTGAACCTACCGAACCAAAGTTGCTTAATTTGTTCTCATTTTCACTAGACAATTTCTAGTTAATATTTCAAAATTTAAAAAATATAAACTAAAATATTTTTGTTACATTTTAATATTTAAAAAATATAAATCAATCTTTAAATATATTTTTTTAACATTTCAAATATAAAAATAATTTTAGAATTTGTTCGTATTAACATTATATTTATCATTATATAAATTTTAATTTCATATAAAATCAATTAAATAATAATAATTATTTTTTATCATTATACAATACAATCATATATTCAAATGATTTATTTAATAAAGGGTAAAATTGGAAATATATTACATATTATTTTTCTTTCCTTCCATAGTTTGTTATCCAATCAAGAGAAAATAAAAATTATTTTCCTTCCCCTTCTTTTTATCGAAACATGAGGGAGGAAAATAAGGAGGGAAAATAAAATTTATTTTCCTTCCTTATTTTCTTTCCTTCCTATGAAATTTTGCCAATCACAGGCTTAAAATCTCCATCATTAGGATCTGGATAGACTTTAGGTAGAAATCAAGTAGTAGAGATGAACACGAATTTTAGATATATTGAATCAAACTGATTAACTGCATCGAAAAATATCCAAAAATAAAAAAGAATAAAAAATCTAATAAATCAAACTAATCTGAATTGACCCATATCAATGGAAACTTTATACACACACGCGACCCTCCCCCCCTGCCCCATCAGACTGATCTAATAATCGGTTCAATGTAGAATGGGTCTTTTTTTTTTTCATTTTGATCGATATCAATTTTTTTTATCTCTTAAATATTTGATTTTTAATCCAGTTTCAAATAATTTCAAATAATAGATCTAAAACTGGACTTGATCATCCTAATCAAGTAGTATGTGTGGGATCAAATGCATAAATACAATAAATGAATCAAATACTATAGAGGCACTTGCTATAACATTGCTATTAAATGTTATTATGATAATACCAAAAAATATGATATCAAAGAACATAATAATTTTAATGTGGTTTAGTGTAAGTGTATCCCATAAAATCAAATCATTAATAAAAATCAATAAATATCACTAATTACCTTATCATTTTAATTTTGTATCATGGTCATTCTTTCATTTCTCTCTCTTACTACTAGCTACAGTTCTTCTAAGTTTGAGTTTCATGGTGTTGTTACCGGCCTCTTTGGTCGACGCAACCCCTTCCTGTTTCCTTATTTGTCTTTTTGTTTACTTTCCTTTTACTTACAATAATAGATAATGGATCGTATCATTTATTTTTGTTGGACTATTTTGCCTCTTTTATTACCCATATGGATTTCTTCCTCCTTTTACTTAGGATTTCTTTTGTTAGGTAGATTTAAGTTCAAACCCAATTTATTTATTTATGTCAGTACTTTTTATGGTGATGTAGAAGGGTGTAGGATTTTAATTGAGATGCTTTCTTTGATCTAAATTTGGCATCTTTTCTATTTGGGAACTCTATACTAGTGATGATCTTGGTGTTACAGGTGATTGAGCCTTTATGATCTTAGTGATATATCCCTCCTCCTCTTTCCTTGTTTTGAGATCTCAAATGCATGTTTTAGCCATTAAATCCTATCTTAAAAATACAACTTAGAGTTCAAGTTACATGCTCTAATGTTTCAAATAGTGATTGTAGAGGTGGAGATGGCTCAACTATGCAGCGGCTAACTTTGTTTCTTCCTCTTCTTGGCCATATTGGATATGCTGGTAGATTAGGGTTTCTTTACTGTGCTGAGCTTGATTATATTTAAGCTAAGTCTAACTTGTTTTTGGACTTTTAATATCATATATTCTATCATCTTTTATGTAATAACAATTTCTTGTTTGACCAAAAAAATTAACTTTATATTCATGAATCCTTCATTCGAATCTACTCAATAATTACCTATCGCAAAACATAACAACCAAAAACTACTCAAATGTTATAAATATCAACAAGCTACATATGTTATAGCATTAACGTGCTCTAGTGTAATTCAAAGCCACACAAATTGGCTCTCACATCCCTCACCAATTAATATTAGCACACCAAATCAAGGCCAACAAACTTTCTTTTATAAGAAATTAAGATAACCATTCCTAAACCTATTCATATTTGCATCAAATAGTAAAAGCTACCCACTTTATTCTAATTATTTGTTATTTCCTAATCCTTTTTGAACTTGGCCATATCTTCAAGTAAAAGAATTAGTATTCACAATTTGTGTAGAAGTTAAATATGCCTAATTCCAATCAATGTGCTATAAATTAATCTATAAAGATTTATCTATCTATCAATCTTTATGATTATAAGAGTACCACAGTTAACGCTTATGACTTAACTCCAATAAAATATCTATAACCTAATAAATCTAACCTACGCAGAAAAAATAATTATTTTAAAAAATGTAAGACGTACCCTATATCATTAAAAATTTTTATACTATCATCAGACATTCAGGTTTTATAACACCAATATTTTTAATATTTTATGATAACTTCTTTTTTTAAAATGAATCAAAACAATTTTTTTTGAACAAGTATAAAATTAGCGAGCCAAATCCATTAACCATTCACCATGTAATAAATCCTTTGTCGTTTTTCTTCCAATTATCAATTGCATAAGCATTCACTATCATTATCATCTTTAATTGCCATTACATAATGTCATTATTGTCACGACACTTCTTGAATTGTTTGAACTTTGCAAAGCCTTCTTTTATCTTCTTATAAGTGCATTGAATATCTCATCTTGTGACAATAATAGCATTTTCTTGTCCACTCGTTATCTTGAACTCAATTTGATTTTTTTTATAGTAATTTCCATATGCATTATTTCTATGATGATAATGAAAGCTACACCATTATATTTACTGCCCAACTTTTAAAATTTTCATGATTTAAAATAGCAATAATAACATTCTCCATCGTTAATATTATTTTTTTAATAATCAGTATCGCTATTAGTGTCCTAACTATAATAGAAAGAATACAAAAGTGATAAATTTTTATCTTTAATTTGTCATTCAAACTAGCTAATGGAGTAGTTAATTTATTAAATATATTAAGATGGTCTTTCTCCTTTTATTTTTATAAGTTTTCTATGAGCAGATAATTAATGTATGCTCTAAATTTGGCTTGAAAAAGGAATTTTTGCATCAAAAAAAATTATTTATAGACTAAAGATCCTTGACTCTAATAAAGATATATCTAAAAAGGATAGATGTCTAGTTATCAATCTCTTTATTAGAATTACTAATATCATAGCCTATTACTCAGAGAGAACTTATAGAGATAGAAGGAGTAGCTTTAGGAAAAGAAGAATTTAAAAACTCATAGTCTATTAAACAAAAGGTAGTGTTACCTCTTTTTTAATAAATTATGAGTTTCTGAATACTTCTATTTTGAAAGCTTCTTCTTTTATCTCTATAAGTTCTCTCTGAGTAGTATGCTCTAATACTACTAATTCCAATGAAGAGAGATATATCCAACTATGACTAGTACTATAATAGATTTTTTATTAATGGTATTGGAGCCTAGTATTAGGAGATTTAAGGCAAGTTAGATAACATAAAGAGCAAACCACATTGTATGTGGAACCTTCCCCTTACTCCTACTACTTTTGTTACTATTACTCTCCCACTTCTACTAACTTTTATACTTCCTTTATGAATTTAATGACATCTTAGAGTCTCAGAAAATCTAAGATGCCAATGCTCTATTTTTAATCCTTATGATGCCTTCTCATAAAAATATGATCTCATAAACCAGATCTCTCAAAACATTGATATGCTAACCTGATAAACCTATCAAAGAGTATGTATAATCCTTTGAATTTGATCAGTGTATAGTTAAGGTTACTTAAGCAAAATAGTTCATCTCTTTAGAGAACCCTCTAGAATTCATTCATTAGTGAACTTCTCAAAGCTACATGGACATCCATTTTGGTGCTATTAAACTTGTTGTTTTTACCATGGTAGAAACGAACTTCCAATCTTTGGTAGAATGACGATTCTTGGAACCAAATATTTGGAGTATTAATATGTTATTATTATCATTAAAAATCTTTGTTAATGTAAAATCAATCATCTTTACCTTTTACCTAAATTTTAACCTTGCCTTTGATGATCTTAATGTTCAATCAGCTCTCAAGGAATATATTAAGATTATTGGTGTTCCTAATGTAACATTTATTACTATTGCTACTCTTCATGACCAAATGAACTACAAAATCCAAATCATGCCTTTCACAGTATTATCAATTCTCAAAATGCTCCCATTTACACTTATGTTTCTAGAAAAATCTCCTTATACAAATTACTTACTCTTCTTCTAGAAAAGAAGGTTACCAATTATGAAAAGTTGCACGAGAATACTTAACCTATGTAGTTAATAAAACCATCTTTTTATCAAAGTTTAATGGTTCGATATAAATAAAATTTGAGAAATCATCTCTTTTCTTATACTCAGATACCTCTAATCTTTTCCATTTAGTTTACGATATATCTTTGTAAACCAGAAAAGATGTTCCCATTATTTTATTTGATACAAAAAGAAAACCTATGTATGTTTTTCCAACATAATGGCCATTACTAGTTTCATGTTTGTAACTATGATGATTGTTTTTTTACCAATTTGAAGGATGATTTTATCATACCTCTAGGAGATGAACCAAAAAAAAAAAAGGATCCCCTAAACCTTGTTATGAAAACCATTTTTACAAACGATTTAAAGATGGTGATCCTTTAATTGGTCTTCCTGGCCAACCTTTAAAAAAATATATTTTTGGACTAAGTTGGTCAAACCTAAGTTAAATGTTTCTTTTGATCTTCACAATGAAGATTGATTAATTCTAACATCTTATTTAAGTATTATTTTTGCAGTTTTTAAGTTAGGTTTGCATTAAAAGTTAGATGAAAGTCTAAATCTTTAACATTGAATAAGATATATCAAGTCACGGTCAAAAACCTCAAAATCGGGATCACGACCTTGAAACAAAGATGAATGAACTTGAACCAGATGAATTCGTGAAGCAAATCGCAACCGCGATCCATCTAAGGAAGTCATGATTATCATATAGTGTGAATCACAGTGACGTTCACATTCCCAGTTGCAACCGTGACTTTTATAGCTATATGGAGGGAACCAAGTTTACAACGAAAACTTGCCAAGTGTCCAAGATAACCATTAGCATATCAAAATTCATGAGGGTGAAAAAACTATCGAGATCACGACCTATTAAAGCATTTTTTTCCTCATCAAGTAAAAGGATTTGCGGTCACTATCGCGTCTAAGAAGAACCTTAATTGCAACTTTAACTTTTGGTTGGTTGGATAATGACTATTTTTCTTGGTAAACTAATAGTAGCATACTACGTGGATTAGCTATTAGACACAAAATAAGATTTTCCATCATGATTTTAGTCTTTCTAGTGCAAATTAGAAATTTGTAATCACAAAATGTCAGTCACGACTGCGAAATTAGTTTGACAGACATTTAATGTAAAATTTGCCCAGCTTACCTTAGATATTTAGGCGTACTTTGTTAGTAATGTCTCTTTGGTGGTTATTGCCTATAAATACTCTACCAAATAGACATAAATGCAAAAGAATATGATTGATTATAGCTAAACTCTTGCAATTTTACTTCTCAACCTTTTATTCTTTGTATGTGAGTTAATATTATTAGGTGCAAGCATTAAACACCATTGTAATTGTAATTGGGTTTGAGAGTTAGCTTTGCTATCAAAACTCTTGTATTAGGTTAAGTGTGAGCGTTTGAGAAAAACACTTGAGTGAGGTTTTTGTGTGAGCCTTAAGACATAAGTTATAGAGTTTTGTGTGAGCCATTAAAACACATTATACAAGTTTGGTGTCAGCTTGGAAACACCACTTTAAGTTAGTAGAATGCCCAACTGTGAAGAATTGAGGAGTGGATGTAGGGTTCATTAACAACTGAACCACTATAAAAATATTATGTATTCATTCTTTCTCCTTCTCTTTCAACCTCCCAAACACTTTATCTTCCCTCCAAATTTTTAAATTCTTACCAATTCAACCCTTTTTCTTAATGCTCAAGGGTCAACAAGTGGTATCAGAGCCAAGTTCTCATTAAAACTCTTAATTGAGTGAGCAAAGACACATGACACAAGATGGAATCCATACCCATCTCAAGCCATACTTTGATGGATCCGACTATACGTAGTGGAAGTATAAGATGGAGATATACTTGGACAATGATGTGGTGGATCTTTGGGATATTGTAGCAAATGAGTGGAAGCCTCCTACAAAGGTGGTTGATGGAAGTGAAGAGTTAACTTCAAGGGAAGAATGGGTGGAAGCTCAAAGAAGATCAAATGGAAGGAACAAAAGGGCAATGATAATCCTCCTTAGTTCCTTGTCAATGGAAGAAATAAGAAGAGTTCAACATTACCTCACAGTCCATGGAATTTGGAAAGCTTTGGAGAATTACCATAAAGGCATAACATTAATGAAACCCAATAGATTAGAGATGTATGTGATAGAATGGGAGTTATTCATAATGAAGGACAACGAAAGCATCATTGATACGATAAATAGACTCTTATCGATTGTCATAAACATGAAAAAATTCAGAAAGATACTCACCAATCATGAGGTACTAAAATACTTAAATCATTACCTCTTGAGAAATTTGGTGTCAGGGTATGCAGCATGCAAGAGTCAAATCCAAAAATCAGAAAAGTGTAAACAAATGTCCTCATAGGCAATCTGCTCACTCATGAGCTAGCCTTGAAAAAGGATGAAGAGATGAAAAAGATGAGAGTGCAAGGGGACAAGAATGACAAAACAAAGAAGAAGAACTTAGCTCTCAAATCCTTATTTAAAGAAGTAGAGGTTGTCTCAAGTAAAGATGATAGTGAAAAAGAAAAGGAGGAACTAACTATGCTTTTTAGAAGAACTAAAGAGCTTATAAGAAGAAGAAAAGATAAAATGAACTTCAAAAAGGCATCTCCCAACCTCAAAGAATGGATGAGTGAGGTAACATGCTATGAGTGTGGCAAACAAGGCCACATCAAGTATGATTGCCCTAAGCTGAAAAAAAGAAGAAAGGGGACAAAGAAAAGAAGAAGAACTTCAAAGTTGTTTGGGATGAGAACTTTAGTGAGGAGGATGAAGATGAGGAAGTGGCAAATTTATGCTTCATGGCTCAAGATGACTCTTTAAATGAGGTAAGTTCTTCATCCCATTCTTATGAAAACTATGATGCATTAGAAGATGTAGATGATGAGCTATTGTAAGCTCTTACTTTGAGATGTGATAAATATAAATTACAAATGAAAACTTATAAGAAAAAATGTTCTAAACTAGAGGATGAATTTAAATCCTTAAATGATCTTGTAAGTAAGTTGAGCACTTCTAATGAAGAACTAAAAAAGTTTTTAGAGAGTCTTTCTAAGTCTTCATCTTCTTTAAATTCCTTAAGAAAGGAAAATGATACTTTGAAAGGAAAGGTAATCAAATTTAGAAATTTTATTTCCAAGTTTCACAAAGGGAATGAAGCTTTAGATATATTAATTGTATCTCAAAGACCCCCACTAGTTAGATATAGTCTTGGCTTTAATTGAGTCTCTTCATAATCTACTCCCCCTTCCCCCCTCCCCTTTCACTACTTTAATTAGAGCTTCAACACCTCAAACATCTAGTATTGAGGTAGTTAGGAGGAAGGGTGTTTATAGATCTAAGCCACCAATGCACAAGGACAAAAGGAAGGCACATCAAGGCTCAAAGCCTATGCCAAAAAAAGCTAACCAAGCATACATCTACACCAAGAAACATGCTCACCCCAACACACACAAAAAGTTCTCTTCTACTTCTAACTATTCATGCACATGCTCACACTCACATTATCATACTATGAAAAGTACCCAAACTTATACCAAAGCCATGTATAGGAGGAAGACTCACAAGTTTAAACTCTAATGTCATTATTGCATGAAGTTTGGTCATATAAATATCTATTGTTATATAAGGAAGGCTCACCTCAAATTGGAGGACCCTTCTAGGCCTAACCCCAAGGACCCAAGTATGTTTGGGTACCTAAATAAAAGTGATTTGTTTATATTGTGTAGGATTGTATGGCAGCCACTAATGAAGACAATGATTATCATGTGGATAGTGGATGCTCAAAGCATATGATGGACAATAAGAAGTTATTCATGGCCATAAAAGAGAAAGAAGGTAGCAATGTCACTTTTGGGAACAATGCCAAGGGAAAGGTAATGGCACTGGAACAATTAGTAAGAATGGTTGTTCACTTATTGATGATGTTCTTCTTGTAGATGGTTTACAATATAATATTGCTAAGTGTAAGTCAATTATGTGATAAGGTAACAAAGTCACCTTTGACCCTAGAAAGTGTCGAGTTACCACTTTAGTGGATAAAAAAGTAGTCTTCAACGATGAAAGGAAGGGCAATACCTACTTAAGTGACTTAGACAATTTGCCTAACAATCTTTCAAGTGTCCTGTGTCTTTTAGCAATGAAGCTTAAGACTTGGTCATGCTAGCATGAAACTCCTACAAAACCTATCAAAAGGAAAACTGGTGAAAGGTCTTCCCAACCTAAAATTCTCAAAGGACAAGACATGTGGACCATGCTAAATGGGAAAGCAACATCTATCTTCATTCAAGATAATAAATGTTGTAAGTACATCTAGACCTCTTTAACTTATCCATATGGACTTAATAGACCCACTAGGAGTGTTGGTTTAGGTGAAAAATATTATGCACTTATCTAACTTGATGATTACTCTAGGTTTACTTGGATATCCTTTCTAGCTCATAAGCATGAGACTTTTGATACTTTTAAATGTTTTGTAAAAATAGTTCAAAATGAAAAGGGTTACTTCATTTCTTCTATAAGGAGTGGCCATGGAAAAGAATTTCAAAATGAATCTTTTGAATTTATTGTCTAGATAATAAGATTTTTAATAATTTTTCAACTCTTAAAACACCATAATAAAATGGTATTATAGAGAGGAAAAATAGATACTAGTAGAGATGTCTAGAACTATGCTCAATGAGTATTCCTTATCTAATTACTTTTAGGCTGAAGCCATCAATACTTTACATTACATTGCTAATCGTGTTTTCAAAAGACCTATTCTCAATAAAACTTCTTATGAGTTTTGGAATGGTAGAAAACCTACATTATCATGCCTAAGAGTTTTTTGGTACAAGTGCTACATCTTAAATACCAAAGACAATATTGGAAAATTTGATTCTAAGATAAATGAAGGTATTTTTCTAGGATATTCCACCTCTAATAAAGCCTATACAGTATTCAATAAAAGTACTATGGTTATTGAGGAGTCTATGAACATTTTTTTTGATGAATATAGTAAACTTGACCTTGGAAAAGGTTCTCTTATTGATAATCTTGCAGGTGACTTTGAAAAATAAAGTTGGAGTCAACTTCAAGAGAGATTGCTAAAAATTGTGATGAAGATAAGTCATCAAGAGAAGAAAAGGAATTCCAACCACAACAAGCAGAAATTTTAGATCAAGATCTTTCCAAAGATAGGAGATTCTCTAAACATCACCCTAAGGATCTAATTATTGGTGAAACTTCCAAGGGTATAAGTAATAGATCTCAACTTAGTGCTTTAGGTAATAATCTTGCATTTGTTTCTCAATTTAATCAAAAATCAATTGGCGAGGCTCTTGATGATGAAAGTTGGGTGATTGTCATGCAAGAGGAACTCAACCAATTTGAGTGAAACAAAGTATGAAAACTTATTCCTAGGCCAAAGGAACACCTTATTATAGGAGGCAAGTGGGTGTTTAAGAATAAGATAGATGAGCAAGGTTTCATTACTAGAAATAAGGCTAGATTGGTTGCAAATGGTATAACCAAGAGGAAGGCATTGATTATGATGAAACCTATGCCCCCGTAGTAAGATTAGAGGCCATTAGGATTCTCTTAGCTTATGCATGTAACATAAATTTTAAACTTTTTCAAATGGATGTTAAAAGTACATTTTTAATTGTCTCATTGAGGAGAAAGTTTATGTTGAACAACCTCCTAGTTTCAAATCTAACATCTTTCCAAATCATGTTTATAAGTTAAATAGTCTTATATGGTTTGAAAAAAGCTCTAAAAGCTTGGTACAAAAGGCTTAGCTCATTTATTTTATAAAATAATTTTGAGAAAGGAAAGGTTGATACTATTTTATTTGTTAAAAGGCATAATCAAGACAAAATCATTGTACAAATATATATTGATGATATTATATTTGGTGCTACTAATGAATCTCTTTGTAAGGATTTTGCCAAGTGTATGACTAAAGAATTTAAGATGAGCATGATAGGAGAGCTTAAGTTCTTTCTTGGCCTATAAATCAAGCAAACCAAAGAGGGCATATTCATTAACTAAACCAAGTGCACAAAGGATATATTTAAGAAATTTGGCATGGAAGGATACAAAGTATCAAAGACACCAATGAGTGCCACTATCAAACTAGACAAAGATGAATTAGTTAAGTCTGTTGATGAAAAGAGATATAAAGGTATGATTAGTTCTTACTCTATCTCACTGCCTCTAGACCCGATATCATGTTTAATGTATGCATATGTTCTAAGTTTCAATCATGCCCTTAGAATCACATCTTAATGTTGTTAAAAGGATTCTTAAATATTTATGCACTTAGGTTTATGATATCCTAGGAATTCATCTGGTAACTATTAATCCTATAAAAGCAGTTTGAATTGGCAATTAAAGAATGTCCAAGCTTAAAATTGCCTCACCTTCTTAAAAAAATTGATACTAAGGTAGATTAAGTTCTTATGCAAGTTTATCATCTTGGATCTAAAGTCTCAAGCAACTTGAAAGATGTTTAATCTCTCATGTTCATACTTCAAGATTAAATAAAAAAATAAAATTAAGAACTTTTAAGAATTATTGAATAAAGGGTTTATTCTTCATATTTCAACTAGAAAAATATATAAATTCAAAGATTAAAAGGTCAACATGCTCAAATTATAAAGGATTTAAGGGAAACCATCTTTATCAATGATACATTCTTTATCAATGAAAAATTCATCTTTATCAATGATACATTCTTTATCATCTTTATCAATGATAAATTCAAAGATTAAAAGGTCAACATGCTAAATTCAAAGATTAAACGATCTATTATCCCTTCTTCTTTTGATCAATTTCTTCCTATCTTTATCTAATTTCTAATCAACCTTACACCTCTTCACACTCTTACTAACTTAGAACTAGAATAAATGGGATTAGTTATACTGACATTCTCAATAAAAAGTTGAAAAATAAGTAAATTACTAATAAATTTAGAATCATATATAAAACCTACATCAAAAGCCCATAACTCCATACATATGTCTTCTTCTACTAAATCCATTAAGAAACCATGTCAAACCTATAAATAAACTAGCAAAAGCCATAATGATTAATCCCATCACCACATTTGTAGTTATAAACCTCACCTTTAATTCATTCCTTTTCTATGATTAACTCCTAAGAACTAGGTGAGGATCCCACTTCCTTAAATTCATCCTTATATTCTTCATATTCATAGTCAACTTTATCTTTTAATGCTTTGCCTTCTTAATTTGTCGCAAATCCTATTCCAAATTTTTAAAAATTACTATGTAGAGATGCCTTTAGATGATATAACTCTAATGAAAGTTGAATATATTCTTTTTGGATGATCAATAGGAGGACTCTGGTTTATATTTGATGATATCTCTCCATCTTAGTACAACAATAGAATCTAGGAGTTTTTAAGCTTAGATTGAGAATCAAATATAGATTTAAAGATTATTTTAGGAGAATTTATGACTAAAGTAATTGGAAAGTTGTAAGATTAGTATTTTTATATCAATGATAGAATGAACTTCAATATTGTTGTTATAATAGTTATAAATTTTCGTTATGGAATTCATTATGAGTCTATGTGATGTGTTTGGAATGATATTGAGATCACTTACAAGTAACATTTCAAAATGAAGTGTTGTTGTTTATAGAAAAATGATTTGGATATGCATTTTCAATGCATGTCCAAAATGCTTTATCATCTACAAGGTTCCAACAATCTAGATCTCAAGTAAGTCTTTTATTGCTACTATTTTAAAAGCTTTTTCCATATTCATGTCTAAATTAATTCAGCATAATAGTAGGTCAATGATTTTTTTCTTAGATAAATTTATCAAATTATGCTCCAAACATTAAAACACCTCTATAAGGGAATTTATCATTCATTAATAAGTTTATTATTTAATTATTCAATTAATAAGTTACCATAAAGAACTTCCTTTCAAGATGTCTTGCTACCACTCGGATACCTTGGATAAATATGAAAATCCGAAAAGATTGTTATTATCCACCCATAAAGAAGAAGCACCATTTCAGGCTCAATGGACATCGCTCAAGAAAGCATTCTTCTATGAAATAGAAATTTTTCAAAAGAAGAAACTTAAAGGCAAGAAAAAATCTCATAAATGCTATTTATGTGAAAAAAAAAGGCATTATGCAAAAGAATTGTTCCAGTAAAGCAAAATAAGACTTTAAAATGATTCAGCAAATTCCAATTGCTACAATAATATATCTTAATGATGCTAATGTTAAACTCTTTATTTTCTATTGATGATGAAACATCTTTAGAAAAGCCTCTTCGCCATTCAAGCCATTTCTTCTCTAGAATCTTTAGACATTGATGAAGAAATTTATAAGGAGGAGTTCACTACTCCACTTCACTCTATCTATATCCTTTCTTAACTCATCTATTATATGGTCGATATGCTAAATCAATTAAAGATGACACAACTTATCTAGTTGTATTAGCTTATGTTTATATTTTTTTTATGAAATACTCAAAGTTTATGATTAAAGCAGTTGCTTGTTTGGCTACTGATGCACATAAGTCTATTTTCAATCTTGTTATTCTCCCTTTAGAATTTTGGAACCTCATAAGGAATACTTTAAAGGAATAAATGGTGATGTTTTCATACCTATCTAATTGCAAAGGCTCCTATCACAACATTATTCTTTTTAGGATGTCACATTTATACCTAATGTCTTAGGTCTCCTGTAATGGCTTGAGCCCAACTATCCTATATAATCTAAGTACCTTAAGCTAACTCCTCTAGGTGTGAAGCACCTTAAGCTAATACCTCAGTTGGCATGCTGTAATTTTCCCTCCTTCGCTTATGACATCTGTGTCACAACTTAGCTTGCAACTAAGCTCATGCCATTAAGTTGCTAACTGAACTTAGCTAGGATGTAAAGCCTATGTATTACAATTCGCTAGTGACTCAGGAGGCTTCACCTCATCTTTAACCATGGGCAACCCTTTAGGCCCACTAGCTTCACACAAATTTTTGACCTAGGGTGGCTCTAAAATCAATTGTAATGGCTTGAGCCCAACTGTCCTGCGTAATTTGTGAACAACGACTAAATCACATGACCTAAAATGGTTAACCTAGGTTACTATAACAGTTGGGTCTAGACCCATATATGCTGTTAACCTTTCTTATTAACTTTCAATTTGGGATTTCCATAATCCCTAAACACCTTAAGCTAACTCCTCTAGGTGCGAAACACCTTAAGCTAACTCCTTTAGGTGTGAAACACCTCAAGCTAACATCTCAATTGGGGATATTACATCTCCCCTGCCTGACAAAGATATTGTTCTTATGTTTGATCTTTATTAGAACTTGTAGAACTCAAGATCCTACCCATAAGCTTACAATATAAAAAGTTTTTTCAACCCTTTATCATAATTTAATCTCTTTTTATGGCCTAAACACTCTTAGCCTAGATTTTCATTTTCCTTTCTTTAAACCTAAATTGATCTTTAAGCCCATGACTATACAAATTCCCCATACGAATTTCCTTATTAAATATTATTTTTCTTTATTGTCCAACCTATATTTATTCATTTCTCTCCCCATCAAATAAAATGAAAATATTAACCTAACGAAGGCCACTCATCTAGGATTGGCACTAAAAGATTTTAGCCTAGCAGTTTAAGAATGTTTAAAACTCTTAACCCACAAAATCATTAAACCTATGAAGTGTGATTGGGCTTGCCATATTTTTTATTTTAAGAAGTATTCTAAATAAATCCATAGAAAAATAGACTATTAATTTATCAACATTTAAAACATTTTTAAAGGATGATAAATTCCTTCTTCTAAAGATTTCATCTTTGATTACCTTTTCCAAATTTGATCTCAAATGCTAATCTTTAGTAACTTGACATTCAACTAAAAGATCATTACAAGAGAACATTTTTGTGTTCCCAATCATCATTATTGATGGATACTAACACCCTTTGGACGCAAAGTTGCTCTAATACTTTTGTCTACATTGATAATATCTTATTTTTCTTAGCAAACCTATCCTTTGATTAGTAGTTGCTCTACCATTCATTGATTTGATTAAAAGTAATGAAGTTATGTTACCATCCAGTAAAATGCACATAGCCAATACTAAATTTAAATTTCTTGGAACGATTTTCCAATATGGTCAATATAAGATTAAACCACACGTTGTAACTGGATTATTAAAGTTTCCTTATAAGGATCTTTTTTTTAAGCACATCTAATATATATATATATATATATATATTAGAATTGTAAATCATCTCAAGGGCTTTGTTTCCCATTTCACAATGAAAGCTAATCCACTTAGGCTTATGCCTAAGAAGGACTTTCCTTTCTGGTCAGATCAACCAACAAATGATAGTTATAAAGGTCTTAAAAAGTGAGATATAATACTTGCTTTCACCTCATATTCCTTTAGATGGAAAAAAATGAATTTTTAAGATAAATGCTAGTGATCATTATTAGGGTTCAATTCTTCTTAAAGAAAAACACAAACAAAAGTAAATCTATGCTTTTACTTATGGAATATTTAAAGACTCAAAACTTTATTATCACTCCACCCTTAAAGAAATCCTAGTTATACAAAATAGAATCAAGAAATTTGAATTTCATATTATTTGACATAATTTCACTGTTCTCATGGACTATTCCTCATTTCCTAAGATGCTTAAATGTAAGGGAAAAAATCAATTGCTTACATTTTTATTGTTGAGCAAATCAAAGGAGATAAAAACCTAGTAGTAAACCTCCTGTCCATACCAAAAACCATTTCTTTCATTAATTCTTTCAAGGCCATTCTTTTCATCTTAGTGGTCGCTTCCTCCAACCCTAATCTTTACTTTGTAGAATCCAACACTCTGTATTAGCCTAAAAACAAATCTTTTCTTATCAATCCTTTCTAATAAGGCAATATGGTCCTTTTTACCTTAGTAATCTTGATTCATCCAGATTGTCCATTTTTGGAAGTATATATCTTTTTAGATTTTTCCACTTATGATAATATCTAGAAAAGGGTAGACAAGTTTCTTTGTTTTCTTTAGTATTTTTGTCATTTTTACCATATTTTTGTGGAAGTTCATCCTTTCATCTTTGGCTTTACCTGGTCGAACTCAAAACTAGGAAATGGACTAGTCCTTGCATGGCTACCTTTCTTGAATAGTTACAACCCTTGAAAGCCTAGATTACGTTTCTAAGTCAAAGGTTTAAACATGGTGGTCCTAACATAGCTCTAGGAAAATGCATTATATTGATCTTTCATCTTCCTTGCTTTGTTCGAGAAAATGCTCCTAATTTTCAATCAATGTTAATTTATAAAAGTCTACAAGGATAATCATTTTTCTCTCTCTATAATGACGATGTCTTCAACCATCACTAAACATATAGGGAATTATAGAGATACATGTGTAAACCAAACAAAATTATTTCTAAGAAATTTAGTCACGTGTCTCATATAATACTCCCCATAAGATGTTTATTCATCATATTATCATAAAAGTCATGTCCTTCCCTTAGCCAACCATGTCCAATGATGTTCCTAATGAAGAATATCTCCCAGACTTACATGATCACTATATTTACATAGAAAATACTTTCATTAAAAAATGGCTTAAAGTATTATTACATGAATATGTCTCTATCACATGAACTCATCCACAAGTGAAGGACAATTGATATATGGAATCTTATGTATAACAACATATGGACATGTATCTGTTATTAAAATGTGTTCGTAACACCACTATAAAAGCATTAATAATGGTCTTTGCTTTTTACTGTTTGCTTTAGCTTTATAGCTAATATCTAGCCATAATTCTTATCTTTACTTTTGCTTTACAATTTTTATTTGTCTAAGATTGTATCTATCTTCCTAGCTCTCTTTATATAAGAGCTCTTATATTTAGTTTAAGGGAGACAATCTTAAATATACACGGTCTCTGATTTAATAAACTATGGGTTTTTAAATACTTCTTTGCCAAGAGCTTCTTTTTCTATCTCTATAAGTTCTTTATGCTCTTCATTTGCCTTCGAGAAGAAATGTTTGCATAAAAAATCAATTATCTATTGACTAAAAATTTTTTACTCTAATAAAGATATATTCAAAAATATAGATACTAAGTTGTGACCTTAAGATGAAAGAGTATGTTGCACTCTTTAACTGATATAATTCTTTTTTCAAATATAACTAATTTATGAGTGATTGTAGCATATAAATTTTTTTTTATAAATCGATAGATTTAGTCTTATTTAACACATGATATTTCACATCAAGAGTTAAAGTTAAACGAATTGCACTCATCGCTTTTTATTAAAGATCTTCTCAATTATCTTGTGGTCTTATCTTTATTCAATGCTTCAAATAATATTTATTGTACTTATTATAACTTTAATTTTAAAGTCACTTATTGTAACAACACTATAAAATAAAATATCAAAACTACATTAAGTTCAATATAATTCAATATAAATCTATCTTATAAAATTAATTCATTAATAAAATGAATAAATATAATTACTAATCAATTTATGGGACTCATACATCTTTAATCTCAATCAATCTATTCAATAATTACCTCTCCCACAGCATTACAATAAAAAAACTACCTGTGTTACAACACTAACATACTTTAATCCAATTCACAGCCGCCCAATTTGACTTTCCCATTCTTCTTCAAAGAAAGCAAACTTGGTCAAAGTTAAGAGAATTGACTAAATTTGCTTGCTTAGATAACTTTCCAGAATTGATATATAGATAGAGAAGAATTCTTTATCCAATATTATAACGATGGATGTACCCTCTAATTTATAAAATTTAATCATTTTTATTCCCAAAAAAGAGATTATTTTTTGGTAAAAATATATAAAAAAGAATTAAAGAAAGAAAAATTAAAAAAAAATAAAAACTATCAAGTATTTTGTTTATAATTATATGCTTCAAATAAAGATTGGCTAAAAAATAAAAAATTCATATAAAATTTATGATATTATAAATATTTATAATAATTTAGCAAAAAATTTAATAAAAATTTAATAAATAGATCTAATAATGTAACAAAATAAAATAGAACTTTTATATAACTTTTAAAAATGAGCAACAATTAATTATAAAAAGTATTGAGCGCTCAAAATAATTAACCCAAATGAAAATAAGACTCATAATAACTTACTTAATTCTTTCATTTTTTTTCTTGTCTTTTTTGATAATGTATATATTCCCAAGAGATGGGATATGTTATACACATAAAAAAAAGATAAACATATAATTATTAAAATAAATTATTTGATATATATATATTATTTAGTCGAATTAATTAAGTCGGTGAATAATTTTAAAAACGTTGCCAGCTAGCCTACGTAAGGGTGGAAATGGACGGGATAAAGTACTTGAGTTTCTCGCTAGCTGGCGATTCAACTATTAGTTTCGCGAAAATATTTTTTTGTTTTTTCGGTGAACAAATCGTTGCTTTTTGTTTATTGATTATAATTAATATTTATTGATTATAATTAATATTATTTGATGTTAATTAATTTTGATAACATTTATTAAAATTTAAATTTAAATTCTAATTTGATCATGCTCAATTAAATTAATTCAAACTTCAATTTAAAATTCATTAAAATTTAAATTTCACTTAACAATCAAACTAAGTAGAGCTCAAAATCTCAGGTACAATAAAGAGTTAATTGCATTATAAATTTATCAAATTAAGTAACAAGTCAATTTAAGCAATTAAGAATTAGGTTAAATTATAAAAAAATTTATTATAAAATATTCAATTTTAAAAATTGATGTAAATACAAATAAATTGAGTCATTGTACAACGATTGAGTCACAATTAAATAAAAAATCATCACTCTTGATATTATGTATCTGGAGTTATGATTGGTTCCTCGAATTAAATATGATACCTATTTATAATGTTCTTCCACTTTGTCAAATTGGGAATTAAAACTTCTATTTGGATTGAAAGTTATTTTTCTTTTATATTATATAAGAATTTATTTATCTCAATTCTTAAATAAAAGAGATTTTTTTATTTAATTTTATCATATATATATATATATATAATTAGTGTTCAGACCTACAAGACGCTTTATGTCAACCATGAGGCCCTCAAGCTAGTAGTTTGTCTCCTTTAGGGACATGGGAAGGGGTGGACTGAGTTTCCTTGGACAGCCCCTTAATGTCACATGGAGTGACGGTGGTTCTCATTTCTTTTCAACCAGTCTCTTCTTTCATTAATAATTGATGTATGTTAATTATCAAAATGATTTTGTTTTTGTTTTTCTTCATTTCTTTGTAAATTCTTTCATGTTTTATATTTCTTTCTTTTTTTTTTTTTTTTTCCTTTTTTTGCGCATTTTATATCTTTGTAAGACCATATGTTTTTGCTTGGCCTACATTTAAATTAAGAGATTTTTCGATAAAATTATTATAAAATTCATGGACTTACACTTTATTTGTTTTAGAAAAATAACTTATCAAAAAATTTTATTTTTTAAAAATATTTTGAGAAATATTTTTTTGATATTTAAAATATATTAAAATAACAATTATCTTGATTTATAATATTATAATAAATTTGAGACTATAAATATTTTATATTGATATTATTTATTGATCAATATGAAGAAAATAGATTAAAAATAAAAATTTGTATAAATTTCATCAGACAATCATTATTGGACGACAATGACTGGTGGTGGATGTTAGTGATCAATAATGATCGGTGACAAGAAATATATTAATTAATATATTTATATAATTTATTTTTTATTTATTAAATTTAAAAATATATATTTAAAAATAAAGTTATTTTTTACAATAATTTAATTTTTTATTAATAAAAATATTATTTATTGACTAATTATTTTAAATATAAAAATATAAAAAATTTTCATAAAAATGGCATCTTAAATTAAATTCATGGTTATGCAAGATAAAAGTCCATAGAGGTTAACAACTCCATCACTCTTCAAAATTTTTCATATATTAATATTTAAAATCCCACCTTCTATATGAAATTTTATGAAATCCGTACTTTTAGGTAGATGATGCATTTTGATAGTGTTTTGTCATTCCCAACTCAGTTTCTTATATACCAAGAAACTATCATTTATAACAACTAAGAGAAGCAAAAACTATAATCAATTATCTAAAATCTCTTTCGCTTTATGTTGTTGATTCTTCAAAGCAGATACACTGATATATAGGGGTGAACATTTGACTCAAATTAAATAGATTAAAATTAAAAATTAAAATTTTAAAATATAAATTGAATCAAATTAAATTAATTTATAAATCAAATTGAATTATATTACGATTTGATTCGGTTTAAATATGATTTGGTTTGATATGAATCAAATTTTAAAAAATAGTTTTAAATATTTTAAATATAAATAATAGATTTTATATATTTTAATAAAATAATAAATTTTAGATAGATTTGAACTATTTTAATTTAATATAAGATTTAATCATTTTGATTCGATTTTAAATAAATTTGAGCCACTTTTCAATTAAATTTTTTTATCTCATCAAATCTTTTAAAAGATCAAATTAAACCAAAATTTTATTTAAATCAAATTAAAATGACCAAACTAATTAAGTTTGATTGATATTTCATCTGCACCGATTTATGTCAACCATAGTGGTAAGTGAGAATCTACTTTCTATTGTGTTTTCATTCTATCTCTTTTCAATTATTTATTCTCAATTTATTGTAAATTATGGTTTAGATTATTGGAAAAGCTTTTGTCGTTAGTTGGTTATATAATTTAAGGTTTGATTTGTTTTTATTTTTCATGTTAAGATTTAATGGCCCTTTGATCACAAGATAGGGTGAATGACATACAAAGATAACTCAAACATAAGCTAAAGGAGGTTGTAGTTCTCACAGCCACTTCGATGCTTAAGTTAAAAACGTGTTGTGAAAGAAACTTGTTAACGAAAGAAGTTTAGAGCTCGAAGATGAGTAGCAGTATTAATGAAAACCCTAGAAAAATCTAGACCCCCTGTAGCAAACAATGAGAATATATATACCTTCAATCTTCTAGATCCTTTTACTCATGTCAAAATAATAGTTGTTGTGCTTGTCTCTATTTTCCCGCAATATCCAAAAATGATATCCATTATGCAACTACCTGATGTCTAAACATTACTTGTTTTTGTCATCTTATGAATAATTGAATGCTCTAATCATTCGATCATTTATTGTTTGAGCCATAGGTTGCTTTATTGTTCGTGCCAGAAGGATTTATCTGTTTACGGAATCACCCATTATTAGGGCATCTATCCATCCGCAGGGTGTTCGATTATGCGAGAGCCATCAATTGTTCACCTCCGAATAACTATTCTTCTAACATTAATGTCAATAAAGCTCTCCGGTGTGGATTCTTTATCTGAACATGCTAGTGATTCTAGACATTTTTTACATGGATAAATGCATTTGTTGGCTTTACTAAAAGTTGTTGAGACTCCTCTTTTTCATGCTAATAATTAATGTGTGGATCTCAAAGCGCACCTTTTGATTACTCGAATTAAATGCAACACGTCTTTTGATGTTTCCTTTTTGATATAAAAAGAGGGTGGAATCCTTCATTTTTACTTTTCTTTGCTTTGTGGGACTCTTGCTGCTAAAAATTTTCTTACTTCTTAACTCTGCCAATTTTTTATCTTCACA
Source organism: Omphalea diandra (assembly GCA_949677035.1). Classification (NCBI taxonomy): domain Eukaryota; kingdom Viridiplantae; phylum Streptophyta; class Magnoliopsida; order Malpighiales; family Euphorbiaceae; genus Omphalea; species Omphalea diandra. The sequence continues at coordinate 21,251 of CATIWR010154489.1, forward strand.
CTCTGCTATTTGTTTTTGCATTTTCAAGTATTGTGCCCTGCAAATTTTACTTTTTACCATGTTTTTCTGCTTCTTCTTCTTTTTTATTCTTGGGAAAAAATGGCTAGGTCAATTGGGCAAACCGTAAAGAAGTTGAGGGTTACCAAAGTATTATAAAAAAGGGAGACATACCCTTCCTCTAGGAAAACTACCAAATTCTGAAGGAGTGCAAGATGGCGGCCTGTTCTACCAATTATAGGATACTTGGTGCCTTAGGTGTAGGGACCATAGTCATCTATAGGGACCAATTGGAGGCTAGGATTAGGTTCCCGCTTCATCTTATAATTATAAGATACTTAACTTCCCAATCTATTCCTTTGACCCAGCTTCATCCTAATGCCATCCGGATCCTATGCAATCTCATTGAAATTTTTCGGGTTCAAGGATTGGTTCTAATTGCCTCACACATCTAACACCTTTACAACTTAACTAATCCATCTAATGAAACCTTTCTTTCCTTAACTACCAAGGCAAAAAAGAAAGTAGTGATGGCTTTCCTTCTTCCTTGAAGGATTGGCTAAGCAAGTTCTTTTTTATATTACACTTTTCAGCCTTCCATACCCTTCCCTGAGCCTTTTTAGATAAACCTTCAGCATCTACGACCCCTTAATTGGTGAGGAGCGTGACCAACTATTAGAGATGGTGCTAGAGTGCTTCAGGGTTCAACCTTCTTACAATAAATACATGAAAAGGTTTGTTCAAAACCAAATGCTCATAATAGAGAACCATTCGCAAAGGTTGGGGAAAGGGGATTAGTTTAAGGAGGATGTTGGACTAGGTTGGTCAAACATAAGTCAAAACTCTCTTTTGATCTTGACAATGTAGATTGATATGTTCTAACATCATTTTTAAGTGTTGTTTTTGCAGTTTTTTAGATAGGTTTATATTGAAAGATGAATGAGAGTCTAACTCACAAGTTTTGTGAAAAGCACTTTAATTCGCAGGAGCGAACTTCAAATTCACAATCGCTATCTTGCAAAAAGAATGGAAGAAGATGGTATAGATGAATTCACAGTAAAAATCGCAATGATTGTCTTGCAAAGGACTTTGTAAAATTATGACAGATGAATTCGCAGTAAGAGTCATATCCATATTTGCGATCGCTACTTTTAGATTTTCTTGAAGGGAATTAAGTCCATAGCCAGAGCATGCCAAGTGTCCCAGAAAGTTATTAGTTTATCAAAATTCATGAGGGTGACATAGTGGTCAAGATTGCGATATGATGGAGCTACCTTTCCTTAATAAATATAAGGATTCGCAGTGGCAATTACGTCTTAGAGAAAAATATTTTGCAACTGCGACTTTTGTTTGGCTCAAGGAATATAACAACTATATCTCTTGGAAGACTAATGGAAGTATGCCACGTGGACTAGCCATTAGATACAAACGAAGTTCTCCATCATGATTTCAATAATTTTTGTGCTTGAAGTGAAATCGTGACTGCAAAATTAGTTTGACAGACATTTAATACAAGATCTGCTTAGCACAATTTGGAGATTTAGGCATAGTTTGTTTGTAACGTCTCTTTGGTAGTTTTTGCCTATAAATAATCCACCAAACATACATGAATGTAAAAGAATAATATTAAATATAACCAACCTCTTACAATTTTATTTCTCAACCTTTAATTCTTGTATGTGAGATGGCATTATTGAGTGTGAGCAATAAACACCATTGTTTTGGGTTTGGGAGTTAGCCTAACTATAAAACTCTTTAGGAAACACTTTAGAAGTTTTTGTGTGAACCTTGGAAACAAGTTGTAAGGTTGTGTGTGAGCCATAAAACATTAAGTATAAAAATTTAGTATAAGCTTAAAAACACCATTTAGGGTTAGTAGAATACCTAATTAGAAGAATAGGAGAATGAATGTAGGGTTTGTTAATACCTAAACCACTATAAAATCTTGTGTTTCTAACTTTTCTCTTAGTTCTTCTATTTTCATCTCTCAAAATCTTCCCTCTAATTTTTAAAATTTCCCACCAATTCAACCCCTATTCTTGATGCTCAAGGGCCAATGAGTGGCATCAGAGCTTGGTCTCATTAAAACCCTTAATTATGTGAGTAAAGACAAATGGCACAAGAATGAATCCATACCAATCTCAAGTCATACTTCGATGGATCCAACTATACTCATTAGAAGTATAGAATTGAGACATATTTGGATAGCGATATGGTGGATCTATAGGATATAGTTACAAAAGAATGGAAGCCTCCTACTAATGTGGTTTATGGAAGTGAAGAATTAATCCTAAGGGAAGAGTGGGTGAAATTTCACAGGAGATTAAATGGGAGAAACAAATGGGCCATGACAATTCTTCTTAGGTCCTTGTCAATGGAGGAGATTGGAAGAGTATAACATTGTCTCACTACCCATAGAATTTGAAAGGCATTGGAAAATTATGATAAAGGCACAAATTTGGTGAAATCTAGTAGGTTAGAGATGTATGTGACATAATGATAACTATTTATGATAAGAAACAATGAAAGCATCATCAATATGGTGAATAAACTCTTGTCCATCATCACAAATATGTAGAAATTTGGTAGAGTACTCACCAATCATAAGGTAAACACCCAAATACTCAAATTTTTACCTTTTAAAAAGTTTAGTGCAAAGGTGTGTAGTATTCAAGAGTCAAATCTAGAAATTGAAAAAGTGCCAATAGATGTCCTCATAGGCAAGTTTCTTACTTATGAGCTAGCCTTGAAAAAGGAAGAGGAAATGAAAAAGATGAGAGGGCAGGGGGACAAGAATGATAAAATAGAAAAGAAGATCCTAGCCCTTAAATCCTCAACCAAAGATAAAGAGGTAGAAGTTATCTCAAATGACAATGATGATGATAGTCAAAAGGAAGAGGAAGAGTTGACATTGATTTATAAAAGGACCAAGGAGTTGATAAGGAGAAGGAAGGATAGAAGGAACTTCAAGAAGGCATCTCTTAACCTCAAGGAAAAGAAAAATGAAGGAACCTGTTATAAGTGTGGTAAATAAGGTCATATTAAGTATGATTACCCCAAGCTAAAATAGAAGAAGAAATGAGACAAGGAAAAAAAGAAAAGCTTCAAAGTCACTTGAGATGACAGCTCTAGTGAAGAGGATGAAGGTGTGGAAGTGGCAAATCTCTGCTTCATGGCACAAGAGGATTCTTCTAATAAGGTAAGTTCTTCACCTCACTCTAGTAATAAAAATGATGCTTATGATGATGATGTTGATGTTGATGATGAGCTTTTAGAAGCTCTTACCTTGAGATGTGATAATTATAAATCACAATTAAAAACTTACAAGAAGAAATGCTCAAAACTGGAAAATGAGTTTAACTCATTAAATGAGCTTGTAAGTGAATTGAGGACTTCAAATGAAGAACTCAAAAAGCTAGATAAGAGTCTTACTAAGTCTCCTTCTTCTTTAAAGTTTTTGAGAAAAGAAAATGATTCCTTAAAAGGAAAAGTAATTAAGCTTAGAAATTTTATTTCTAAATTTCACAAAAGGAAGAAAAATTTAGATACACTAATTATATCTCAAAGACATCCCCTAGAAAGACATGGTTTAGGCTTCAATGAAGCCTCTTCTTCATCTACACCTCCTTTCACAACATTCATTAGAGCATCAACATCTCAAACATCTATTATTGAGGTAATTGGAAAGAAGAGTGCTCCTAGCACTAAGCCACCAATGCCCAAGGATAAGGGAAAGTCATATCAAGGCTCAAAACCTAAGCCTAAAAAGGCTAATCATACATACATGTACACTAAGAAGCATGCTTACCCTAACACACAAAAAATTCTCTTTTACTTCTAATCACTTATGCACATGTATACACTTACATAATCAAAGTATGAAATGGTTCTTACTCATATTAAGGTTGTGCATAAGATCAACACTCACAAATATAAGCTTCAATGCCATTATTGTATGAAGTTTGGTCACATAAACATTTTTTTCTATGTTAGGAAGGCTCACCTCAAACTAGAGGACCCTTCTAGGCCTAACCCCAAAGGACCCAAATATGCTTGGGTACCTAAACAAAGATAAATTATTTATCCTTTATAGAAGTGCTTGGCAGCCACCAATGAGGATAATGATTGACATGTGGATAGTGGGTGCTCAAAACATATGATAGAAAACAAGAAGTTATTCATAGCCATAAAGAAAAGGAAGGTGACAATGTCGCATTTGGGAACAATGTCAAGGGTAAGGTAATTGCGTTGGAATAATTGGTAAGAATGGTTATTCACTTATTGATAATGTTCTTTTAGTTGAAGATTTGAAACATAATTTATTAAGTGTAAGTCAATTATGTGATAAAGATAATAAAGTCACATTTGACCCTAGAGAAAACCAAGTTACCACTTTTATGGATAACAACGTAATCTTTATGGGTAAGATGAAAGGCAATACCTGCTTAATTGACTTAGACAATTTAGCTAACCAATCTTTCAAGTGTCTTATGTCTCTTAGTAATGAAATATGGCTTTGGCATAAAAGGCTTTCCCAGGCTAAATTTCTTCAAAGACAAGACATATGGACCTTGCCAAATAAGGAATCAACACCAAACTTCCTTCAAAGCAAAAAATGTTTTAAGCACCTCTAGGCCTCTTTAACTAATCCATATGGACTTAATAAGACCTACTGGGAATGCCAGTGTAGGTGGAAAGCATTATGTATTTATCCTAGTTGATGATTACTCTAGTTTTATGTAGGTTTCTTTTTTAGCTCATATGAATGACACTTTTGATGCTTTCAAAACTTTTGCAAAAGCATTCAAAATGAAAGAGGTTATTTCATTTCTTTTATTAGAAGTGACCATGGAAAGGAATTTTAAAATGAATCTTTTGAAACTTATTGTCTAGAGAATAAGATTTCTCATAATTTTTCTACTCCTAAAACATCATAACAAAATGGTGTTGTGGAGAGGGAAAATAGGATATTAGTAGAGATGTTAGAACCATGCTCAATGAACATTATTTTCCTAATTAATTTTGGGATAAAGCCATAAATACTTCTTGTTATATTGCCAATCGTGTTTTCAAAAGACCCATTTTAAACAAAATTTCTTATGAGCTATGGAATGGTAGAAAACCTAAGCTTTCATACCTTAGAGTTTTTTAGTGCAAATGTTACATTTTTAATACCAAAGACAACCTTAGAAATTTTGATTCAAAAATAAATGAAAGAATTTTTCTAGGCTACCACACCTCTAGCAAAGCCTATAGGGTATTCAACAAAAGTTCTATGGTTGTTAAAGAGCCAATGAATATTATATTTGATGAATCTAATAAACTTGATCTTTGAAAAAGGGTATCTCATTGATAATCTTATAGGTGACTTTAAGAAGTTAGAGCTTGATTCAACTCCAGAAGAATTGGTGATTGATCTTGAGGATAATAGTCATTATAAAAAGTTGAGGAAAGTTAGCCATAACAAGTAGAAAACCCAGCTCAAGAACTTTCCAAAGATTAGAGATTCTCCAAATATCACCCAAAGGATCTTATCATTGGTGAGACATCTAATGAAGTAAGTACTAGATCTTAACTTCATGCATTAAATAATAATCTTGCAATTGTTTCTCAATTTAAGCCAAAATCTGTTGATGAGACTCTTAATGCTGAAAGTTGGGTGATTGCTATATAAAAGAAACTCAACTAATTTGAGAGAAATAAAGTTTGAGAACTTGTTCCTAGGCCTAAGGAATACCCTATTGTAGTTTTCAAATGGGTGTTTAGGAATAAGTTAGATGAGTAAGGATTCATTACTAGGAACAAAACTAGATTAGTTGTAAAAGGTTACAACTAAGATAAAGGCATTGATCATGATAAAACCTTTGCCCTCATAGCAAGATTAGAGGCCATTAGGATTCTTTTAACATTTACATATCATATGAATTTTAAATTATTCAAATTGACGTGAAGAGGGCATTTTTTAATGGTCTCATTGAGAAGAAAGTTTATGTTGAACAACCTCTTGGTTTTGAATCTCATACTTTTCCAAATCATGTTTTCAAATTAACTAAAGCCTTGTATGGTTTGAAACAAGCTCAAAGAGCTTGGTATGAAAGGCTTAGTTCATTTTTTTTGCAAAATGATTTTGAAAAAGGCTAGACTGATATAACTTTATTTGTCACAAGCACAATCAAGATACATCATTGTACAAATATATGTTGATGATATTATATTTAATGCTACTAATGAATCTCTTTGTGAAAAATTTGTTAAGTGTATGACTAAGAAATTTGAGATGAGCATAATGGGAAAGCTCAAGTTTTTCTTTGGTCTTCAAATCAAGCAAACTAAAGAGGGCATCTTTATTAACCAAACCAAGTACACAAAGGATCTACTCAAAAAGTTTGGCATGGAAGGATGCAAGGTAGCAAAGACTCTAATAAGTGTAATTATCAAACTAGACAAAGATGAATTAGGTATGCCAATTGATGAAAAGAGGTAAAAGGTATGATTGGCTCTCTTTTCTATCTTACTGCTTCTAGATCTGATATCATATTTAGTGTCTGCATGTGTGTTAGGTATGTCCTGAGGAATCACATTTTAACGTCAAAAGGATTCTTAAATACTTACATGGCGCATTGCATTTAGGATTGTAGTATTCTAGGAATTCATATTTAGTCTTCTTCGATATTTGGATGCGGATGATGTTGATAGTTTATTAAATAGAAAGAGCACTTTTAGAACTTACCAATTCATAGGTGATTGTTTACTCTTTTGATTTAGCAAAAAGCAAGTTTCAGTTGCCTTATCCACTGCTGAAGCATAACATATAACGACGACTTATTCTTACACCTAAGTTCATTGGATGAAATAATAACTCAAGGATTATGGCAAAGATGTTGATCACATTCCCATCAAATGTGACAATACAAGTGCAATATATCTTTCAAAAAATCTCATCCAACATTCTAGAAAGAAGCACGTTGACATTAGACATCATTTTCTTAGTTATCATATCCAAAATGGTAATGTGGTGTTAGAAGTTATTGACACTAATCATTAACTTATGGACATTGTCACTAAATCCTCAATGAAGAAAGGATGAACTTCATCGGCAAGGAACTAGAGATGCTAGATGGAAGTTCCCTAGGGAGAAAATTAAGCTCACTTTATATTCTTTGTTGTGTTTGCCTATTTTATTGATTGAATGTTATGTTTGATAGTTATATATGTTAAATGCTTTGGATGTATTAATTCTTTATGCAATTGCACTTTTAAATGTCAATTTGCTTGAATTAATCATCATTACATTAATTTGATCACATCTAGAAAGGCCAATTCTTATTTCTCATTGATTTTCATTTTTCCTACTAATTCACAGTCACTACTGTCGATTTGCGATTGCTATTTATAAGCATTTGTCAACTTTTTATCAAACTCTCAATTCGTTGTCATGATTTTAGATCGCCACCACGAATTTTTTCAAAATTCAAATTTATTAATCATTAACTTCTTTGATTTCTTAAGAAATCTTATATGTTACTCATAATTTTCATAATTAGTGGTCATGACCAGCTAATAGCGACTGCAAATTATGGTAACTGCTTAGCATTGATTGATTTGACCACCAATCAGTGTCTGCTCCTCATTTATTGCTTATGTTACCATTTTATTACCATTCTTTATCATTTTTCTGCCTATTTAAGTCATTTTAACACTTATCTATTCCATTTTCACCATTTCTCTTCATCTATTATTCATCTCTTCTTTCAATCCTTCTAAACTCTCTCAACTTCAATCTTTCACGGCACTTAATAAACTAATCAGAGCAAAGAAGGGGAAGGGCATTGCCCAACCCCAAGGCCTTTTTCCTTTTCACCTCTTAAAAGGGATAACCAAAGAAGAAAAGAGAGATTCAAAGCAAAATCTAGTAAAATCATCCAAGCCAATAAAATCCCTTCCACCTTTCTCCTTGAATCACTTGGAATCACGGAAGAAATCTGTGCCTTTGTTTCTAAACTAGGCTAGAATGAATTTATATTCTAGGATGAACTAGGTAATAAGGACATAGTCCAAGAATTCATGTGAACTGTTACCTTAAGCAGAAAAGGCAAAATCAAAAGCATGTGCATATGGGTTGGTATTTAGGGATTTTGGGACCCCCATTTCATAACCTTTGCCTAACTTTCCTCTCTCTTTAACCTTCAAGCAGAAGATAATATTCCTTTCATTATCTTTGAACTTGATATTATCTATTCTGAATTTTGGTTAGAGATCTCTATTAAAACCAGACATGACCCAAAAACATCTTTGGCTAAATACATTAAGACCCTTATCAATTGGCTTCTTCATCAAATCATCACGTTCTCTGTAAATGCTAGAGGTGATGAGAATAACAAAGTTTCCTAGAAAGACATAGCATTTCTATTTTGCCTAACCAAAAATAAGCCAATCGAAACAAGCTGATACTTTGTGGATCAATTGATTCATATTAGTATAAAGCCTAAAAACCAATTTCTTCTCCCCTCTCATGTCATAGCCATATATAGGTATGTGGGAGCCTTTAATGAGGAAAATGAGAAATTCCTTACCAAAAAATATTTACTCTTCCAAAACTTTCTTAATTTGCCCTATTTGATTAATGCTAAGGCAATCCATCCTTATACCTATATTTACACCTTGAGGTCCCTCAAGGTAAAGAAGCAACAAGCTTCAAAAATGAAAAGGCTTGTGATAGAGGAGAGTACTCAACCAATTTCATCTCCTAAACTTAAAGCCAAACCTAAAACTTCTACCATATCTCTCTCTTCCATCAATAAGAAATTAGACAAGGTGATGCACATGATCAAAAGGAGATTTCTTCTTTTTTCCCACCTCCATAGTGATCTAGTGGACCTTCAAGAAAAAGTGGGTGCAACACCTTGCCATCTCCTAAACTTTAAGCATTGGAAGGATACCCCAGAGGAAGAGTAAGACCAAGATGTAGAAAAAAGAGATGAATCACAAGGAGGAGGAGGAGGTGAAGAAGTTAGAGATTCTGATGATGATGATGATGACATCTCTCCATATATCTAGTTTTTCTTACTTAGGCTTGTAATTCCTTTATGTTTCTATTCATTTCGTATTTGGCCTACATTTGTGTTCCTACATGTTTTTTACTGTTTGCATGAATTTACTTTGTATTTGTTTTGCTATCAATAAAAGTTCAAGATTTTGTTCCCTCTATGGTTATCTCTAATACTTTATACTTACCCCTATAAGTGCATTAACCTTTCTTTTTTTATCTTGATAAAGGGGGAGAATGGACTTGTGATTGCATGATTAAGGGGAAGCATAATTTGAGGGGGAATGAGCAATTTAAATTAGTTTAATTGTATTTTAATTTGTTAAACATTGTTAACCATCTCAATTTCATACTTATACATTCTTTATCCTTTGCAAATCAATCTAAGCTATCAAGACAAAAAAAAGGGAGATTGTTGGACTAGGTTAGGGAAACCTAAGTCAAAACTCTCTTTTAATCTTGATAATATAGATTGATATGTTTTAACATCATTTTCAACTGTTGTTTTTACAGCTGTTTAGATAGGTTTGCATTGAAAAAAAAGGGAGTCTAAATCTCAAGTTTTATGAAAGACACTCTAATTCATGGGAGTGAACTTTAAATTCATGACCATTATCTTGCAAGAAGAATGAAAAAAGATGGTAGAAATGGATTCACGGTGAAAATCACAACTGTTATCTTGCCAAGGACTTTGTAAAATTATAACAGATGAATTCGATGTAAGAGTTGCTTCTAGATTTGTGATCACTTGGAGGGAATCAATTCCACAACCAGACCATGTTAAGTGTCCTAGAAAGCAGTTGATTTATCAAAATTCACGAAGGTGACATAGTGGTCCAGACTACGATTTCATTGAGCTACATTTCCTTATCAAATAGAAAGATTCGTGGAGGCAATCACGTCTCAGAGAAAAATATTTCACGACCATTACTGTTGTCTGGCTCAAAGAACATAATGACTATATCTCTTAGAAGACCAATGGAAGTGTTCCACGTGGATTAGCTATTAGATACAAATTGGGTTCTCTACCTCGATTTTAGAATTTTTGTGCTTAAAATGAAATCGCGACTACGAATGACCAAACAGATTTAAAGTGAATTTGCAACTACAACTGTGAAATTAGTCTGACACACATTTAATGCAAGTAGTACAACTTAGAGATTTAGACATTGCTTATTTGTAACATTTCTTTGGTGATTATTGCCTACAAATACTCCACCAAACATATATGAATTTAAGAGAACAACATTGAATATAGCTAAACTCATGTAATTTTGTTTCTCAACCTTTAATTCTTATATGTGAGTTGGTATTGTTGGGTGTGGGTAATAAACACCATTGTTTTGGGTTTGAGAGTTAGCCTAACTATAAAAATCTTTAGGAAAACACTTGAGAAGTTTTTGTGTGAGCCTTGAAACACAAGTTGTAATGTTGTGTGAGCCATAAAACACAAAGAGTAAAAGTTTGGTGTAAACTTGAAAACACCATTTAGTGTTAGTAGAATAACCAATTAGAAGAATTGAGGAGTGGACATAGGGTTTATTAACACCCGAACCACTATAAAATCTTGTGTTTCTAACTCTTCCCTTGCTTCTTCTATTTCCATCTCTCAAAACCTTTCCTCCAATTTTTAAAATTCCCACTACTTCAACCCTCCTTCTTGGTGCTCAAAGGCCAACAAAGGAGGATAAAGATGAGGATGAGTCCCCAAAACAACATGCCAAACCATGGACATCCATTGCATCATTATTGTAGTAACTAAAATATGGAGAACAACTCATACTCATCCATAGAATACATAACATAAGCATAACAAAAAACCAAATAGGAAAAAGGCCCATATAGGGATAATGAAGTCATAAACATCAATCAAGCACGCAAACATAACTTTCATTAGCTCTAGCTTATAACATAACTATGATCCTTCATACTTAGGTCATTATCATCACTTTCTTTTTATCTCATTCATAGTATCAAGATTAATGTCACCATATAATCATAGAGTAATCTATAATTGGAATCCTTAACTCATTACATAGTCACTATTTATACTCGTAAATTCATCAACATATTCATTTCTCATCATAAACTATCCATATACTCATCAAGACATTCATGTATTATCCTAACCCAACTAAATGAATTTCATTTCCTCTATTCTCATATAATACTAATCATAAATGTTAGACTAGGATGGTTAATCCTAAGTCTTAGACCTCTTTTGATATTGACAAAGGAGATTGATCATATCTAATGTTTCAATTAAGTATTATTTTGCAGAATTAAGTTAGTTTTTCCACTGGAAGTTGGAAGGATTGCATAATCTTCAAAAAGGCAAAGTTCATCCAAATTCGTAGTCAGTGATCTGTAATTCACGACCCCAACTTAGTTCTAATAAAGGGTGAAACTCGGCCAGAGGGATCACGGGCATCTTTGCTGCCACGACTCATCCAAAGATGGGAGTGCTAAAGTCACAGACGAATTTGCGGTGTGTGTCATGCCTTAGTCACTATCGAGACTTTCAAAATGATTAAAGAGGGAAGCTAGTCTACCATCATAGCATGCCAACTGTCCCAGGAATCCATTGGAGAATAAAATTTGTAAGGGTAATATTTTGGGTAGCGACCCGATTCAAGAAGAAGAAGAATGTCTTTCAAACAAAAGAATTTGCATCCTCAGTCGCGCCTTGTACAAAGAAGAATCCTGACCGTAACTTTTGTGAGCAGCGAGACCACAATGACTATATTTTCCTGATGGACCAATGAGGAGCTACCACATGGACTAACCATTAGACATAAACAGGTTTTTCTGCCGTAATTTTTGGCTCATGTATGAAAATTTAGATTTTGCAACCATGAATGAGCTGTAGCGACTGCGACTCCTGCTTGACATGCAATTAATGCAGAATCTGCCTAGCATGTCTTGAAGATTTGTTGAGCTTTAAAGACTAACTTCTCTTTGGTGGGTATGAGGTATAAATACTCCACCAAATAGTAATAAATGAGATAGATAGAGAATTCATTACTTGTGTTAAAGCTCTCAATCTTTAGCTACTCATTTTCTTCTTTTATTTATGAGATTGTAAGTGTTGGGTATGAGCATTAAACAATAATTGTAAGAAAGGTTATAGTGTGAGCCTGTGAAAATACTCAATAATGGTTATTGTGTGAGCCTTAAAAACGCATAGTGTAAAGGTTATTGTGTGAGCCTTGAAAACACAAAGTGTAAAGGTTGTTGTGTGAGCCATGAAAACACAAAGTGTAAAAGTTAGGTGTGAGCCTAGAAACACCATTCTGAGTTAGTGGAACAACCAATTACAAAGAATTGAGGAGTGGACGCAGGGTCTATTATACCCGAACCACTATAAATTTCGTGCTTCATTTTCTACTCTTCTCTATCCCTTACTTTTAATTTTTTTATATACACAAATTTAACCCCCCTCCCCCTCCCTCCTCCCTCTTTTTGGTGCCTAGGGCCAACAAATGGTATCAGAGCCAAGCCTCATATTCTAGCCTTAATTGGGTGAGCAAAGTTTATGGCACAAGAGGGAATCCACTTGCACCTCAAGCCCCATTTTGATGGATCCGACTATACTCATTGGAAGTATAGGATGAAAATTTACCCTGATACAGATGTGGTGGACCTTTGGGATGTGGTTGTTAAAAAATGAAAGCCATCTACTAAAGTAGTGAATGGAATTGAAGAACTCATTCCAAGGGAAGAATGTGTTGAAGCTCACAGGAGATCAAATGGCAAAAACAAGAGAGCAATGACCATTCTTCTAAGCTCTCTCTCTCTAGATAAGATATTGGAAGAGTGCAATATTGCCAAACAACACATGCCATTTGGAAGACTCTTGAGAACTACCATAAAGGCACAACACTAGTTAAATCAAGCCATTTAGAGATGTACATGACGAAATGGAAGATATTCATTATAAAGGACCATGAAAGCATCACTGAAATGATGAATAGACTCCTATTCATCATCACCGACATGAAGAAATTCAGAAGGACTCTCACCAATTATGAGGTAAACACAAAAATTCTTAAAACTATACCTTTAGATAAGTTTGCTGCTAGAGTGTGTAGCATCCAAGAGTCTAATCCAGAGATTAGAAAAGTTTCAACATATGTGTTAATAGGCAAACTCTTAACTCATGAGTTGGCCTTACAAAAGGATGACCAATGAAGAAGTTAAGAGGCCTAGGAGATAAACCAAAAAAAGAAAGAAGAACCTTGGCACTCAAATCCTCAATAAAGGAGAAGGAGGTAGAAATTACCTCTAGTGATGAAGAAAGTGACAAAGAAGAAAAGGAGCTAGCAATGCTCTTAAAAAAGACAAAGGAGTTGATTAGAAAAAGAAAATAAAGAAATAGCTTCAAGAAGACAACTCCTAATCTAAGAGAGAGATCCAATGAAGTCATTTGCTATGAATGTGGCAAGCAAGACCACATCAAGTACGATTATCCTAAATTAAAGAAGAAAAAAAAGATGGGACAAGGAGAAGAAGAAGAGCTTTTCAGCCACTTGGGATAACAATTCAAGTGAAGATGAAAAAGAAGGAGAAGTTGCTAACATTTGTTTTATGGCACAAGAAGATTCTCCAAATGAGGTAGGTACTTCTTCCCATTCTCATTCTGATTTTGATGAATTTGATGAGGTAGATGAAGAGCTTTTAGAGGCTCTTTGTAACGACCGTGTTCATATTTGCTCTGATACCACTAAACTGTGATAACCGTGTTCATTTATAAAACTCATACTATTCATGTCCACAATCTATAATGCTACAATCGGTACCTATCAGAGCACTTAACATGTGGGATTTGCCCGTCGGCCCTGCGATGTCATAGACATCGGGATTTGCACGTCTGCCTCGCGTATGCTTGAGCCCTCTCTGATACCAAAACTGTAGCATCTAAATTCATTTATCAAACTAATAACTGTGACATCCATTATTCTCATTTGCAAATCAGCTTTGATACCACAAATTGTAACATCACAACGTGGCTACAGCTGGTACCTATTAAAGTACTCAACATTCAGGATTTTCCCATGTAACATGTAACAATTCAATCATATATACATGTAATAGAACATAATCAAATTATTCCCATGTAACATGTAATAATTTAATCATTCTCACTTGACTTATATTTTCATGTAACATATAACAATTCAATCATATATACATGTAATAGAACATAATCATATTATACAATTATCACATACACTCATTGAATCCAATTATGATTTTTACTCACACACATTGAATCCAATTATTGTTTCTACTCACACACATTGAATCCAATTATTATTTCTACTCACCTTATGATGTGACTAACCTTTACGGTAGGTTTGGTTCTCTCTCTAGGACTTCCTCAAAGTATTGAGATCCTAGAATTTGATACATACATGGTTATAGGTATATCAAAATGATTATGAATGCTTGGTGCATGATCCATGCAAGTGGATCTATGTTTATGCATATATTCCTTATATGGCAGCCTGAGCTTGCTACACGGTCACAGCAATAAATCCTGATATACTTATCCAAATGACTGGATTCTTTTTTTCAACAAACTAGACATATAATGGGACAATCTTTTCAAATTTCAGGCTAATATGAGATACACACAAAATGTGGTGAATTTTTAAGTTCTGCCCTATTGCAGTGTCATCTCAGTCTGAGTAGGTCTTACATTCCTAGACATATCTCAAATTGTACAAGTCCAATTGCAATAATATTCTACCATCAGTTACAAAACATATAAATGAACATCTTTCATGTTTTAATCATTATCCAGTTCAGTCTATAAAGTCACCAAAACAAAGGACCAATCTCGGGACAAGTAGGTTCATAACATGTTGATAACCAGTCATGATAAAGGGACAATATCTCAGCAACCATGCTGGATTTGGAAATAATATTTCACAGGTATGTAGACCAGACATAAATATACAACTTTTAAGTTTGGACAATCATCAAATTCTGAGTCTAAGGTTATCAAATTCTTGGAAAACAGATTCAAAAGAAAGGTGGGTTTCATCCCAGTACAGAGTCAGTCCCAATCAATGAGCCATAACTCTTTCCACACAGCAAATAAATCAAAACTGGTTTGCAGGTGTTTAGAGAGGACATAATACTACAAATTTCATGTTTTACACTTTGTCAAAATCAAAATATAAGGCCATCAAAATATAACAAAATAGAAGACTGAGATCATCTCGGTTCGGATTTGACCTAGTCCTGATGAAGGGGTCATATCTCTTCACACACACAGAATCAAGTAAAACTGTTTCATATGAATTTATATGAGACATAGGGCTACAATTTTCATGTTTTACACTTTCCCCAGTTCCTCTTCTAGTGTTACAAAATCATGGGTGCAAATTTCTGTTCTAACAGCAAAATCAACAGAATCAGCTCTTGTTCTCTTGGATTACAACTTCCATCCAAGAGTTCTACCACAATGACTGCATAATTGTCACTAACCATGCATGATTAACATGTCATGAGAGGTTAATTCCAGTTGAGAAGAAGATAAATTTGCTTACCTACTGTCCCAGAATTGGAAAACCTTAGGCAGCTCACTCTTCTCCCTCTCTTTCTTCTTCTTCTTCCTCTTCTTCTTCTTCTTCTTCTTCTTCTTCTTCTTCTTCTTCTTTCGTTTGCTCTCTCTTTGTTTCTGGTGTATTCCATGGTTTACCCCTCAATTATGACCCTAATTAGCAAATATAAACTTATTATAATAATATAAAATCATGGTGTTTCATTGCCATTGGTTTGAAGGTCACTTTTCCTCTTTTAGTCCCTCTTCTTCACTCATTAAGCACTTCCATCCATCTCCTAATTCCTAGATGCTCCTTATACTTTTAGATGAGCTCTCAAACACATTATTTATGATGCTATAATAAGCACACAACATAAAATAATTTGTCATATAACTATGCAAACACTGCATATATATTCAAGTATCCCAAATGCAATGGTACCATTGTCATTATCGTGTTTTTACAATTCACATGTCTAAATGATTATTTATCTTGTGCATATGTTCATGTGAGATTTCATATCATTTGATACAATGCATATGCTCATATGTGATTTCATATCATTTGTGCAATGAATATATTCATGTGATAATGCCAATGAATAGGGATAG
>CATIWR010154542.1:0-26828 GCA_949677035.1 Omphalea diandra
ATTTTAATTGGGCTTACCCCAAAACAATAAACTATATTATTCAGTCCGTTTTATAAATAATTAAAACTAACCCATAATTAATATTAGCCCACATAATAAAAAATTTCCAACACTTCATCCTCTAAATCATGGTCATTATCATGAAATTTAGCTGTAGGGTTATTGTAATCCTCACCCTCACTATTTGTTTCATCATCATCCCGTAGTTTGTTTCATCAATATCCCTAAAATTCTCTTCATCTTCGTCCCCCAGTCCTTCTACTTCTTCCCACACCCTCATTTTTATTGCCCACTTAAACTTTCTCTACGGCTCTCTTATCCTTATCTATAGTAACTATTTCAATTATCTCAGATTCCCTAGTATATAGCACTATAACTCTGTTTTGAAGTACACTTAATCTCATCTCTAAAATATTATCTTTAATTTTTAGCTCCATAATACCCTTATTATATCACATATTTGATGTTTACTAGATAAATGAGACATTTCCTCTTACATTACACTCTTCTATCATTTTTTCAATTTCAATCATAGATAACCTATCAACACTGTAATAGTTAAAGAAATCAATGGACCTACCTATGTAACTATCAATCTCATTTTGGCCACTAAAATGCATTTTAATTAAGAAAATTTCAAAATTATTTATTGTTCACAACACAGAATACACAAAATTAGCAAGCAATTATTAGTTGTGTACACAAACATTTATACAACTCTTCAAACATACCTTAAACACCAGTAATAGTACGTAATAAATGCATACTAGATTGTACATGCAAATAATAATATACCTACTTTAAATCCAATAATAGTTTTCAGTAAATGCACAAGAGTATACTACATTTTACATGCAAACAAGTATAAAATGAATAGTGATTCCCTAATATAGCTATCATAGTTAAAATTAAGTAACTCGAATCATTTCTTACAATAAATAGGGCCTATTGCATCTTTATCTCTATGTAATCAATCCGTTTCAAATCATTTCTTGCATGTAACGAATCAAAATGTTTTCTTTTTCTTCAAACCCTAATTTCATAAAAATCTTATTTTTTCTTTCTTAGCTAAGGATAAAAATTTGAGAAAGAAATTTGACAAACAGCATGAGGAAGAACACTAAAAAATAAAAAATAAAAAGAGGAAAAAAGCACGTGAAGAGAAAAAGATGGGAGGAGGAAGAGTGCGACCCACTAGAATAATAAGGCAAAGTGGGGCCCATTTAACTGGGTTGGTCTTACTTTTTTTCAAGTCAAATGCCACATTTGCCACTTCATCGAACATGTCGGCCTCATTAAGCCTGAAAACTTCATTACCACCAATATGTAATATTAATCATACTTTAGCGATAATTATGCAAAAAAAAAAAAAATTATGTGACTATCATAGAATTTTGATGAAAGTTTAATGATTGGGTGTACTAATTACTTTCAAAGTCATTGAACCAATATAAGTATTTAAAATCAAATTTTTTTTATGAATTTTTCAATACATAAAATTTTAATTGGCCTCTGAATTTTTTTAAAAAAGAACATATTACTCTAAATTATTTTTTTATTAATTTAACCCTTCTATTCTATTATTTAAAGGTTATTTAAACCAGAAATGAAAAATTCATATTTTATGTAAATAAATTTATTAAAAGAATATAAAATCATTTTAAAAAATAAAATAATGTCATTTTTTGTCATTAATAACAATCTATATCTTTTTTTATTATTATTTTTCAATTCTCATTTTTAGCTCCAAATCTTCATTATTCAGCCTTTTTAAATTTAAATTTTACCTCACACTTACATTTAGTTCAATCTTTTTAAAATTTTTTAAAGAGAGAAAATTCATTATTTTTCTTATTTAAAGTGAAAGTAATTTTAATTTTACATGTCAAAAATAAATATATTTTACATATTTAATATTTATATATACAAAAAAATATTTTAAAAATATTTTCATCATAAAATTTTTTTCTCAATCTTAACTCGATTTTTAGGATCACTATTTTGATAAATTAATTACTTAAATACATTAGGTCAACATAAAAGATATATCTTTCAAATACATATGAATGCAACAGGAAAATAATATATAACTTTATTATTAGAGAAATACATTAATAAATATCTAATAATACTACATTAAAATTTAATTGATATAAAATTAAAATTTTTAAGAAATTATTTATGGAATGATTTAACTATTTTAGAAATAAATTACTAAATCTCAAGATGAAAAATATAAGAGACTAAATCCTAATATGAGAGAAAAGATTTTCAAAAAAATTTAAAAATATGTATTGCTAATATTTACAATAATATCTATTTGTTTGAGGAAAAAATATATTTTTTTAATTACATTTTTATATTTTGTATATAAAATTATTCATTTAAATTAAAAAATTATTTTTATTATTTAAATAACTTTTAAATCCTAGTATAGGGTTAAATTAATTAAAAAAATATTAATCTGGACTCATATGTAATTTTGAAAAAAATTTAAGGGGCCAATTAAACTTTTATTTATTGAAAAACCTTTTGAAAACTAGTTTCAAAGTCTTATAATATTTTTAGTGACTTTCATTAGCTATATAACTATTATAGAATTCAAGTTATAGATTGATAACTACAATTGCAAATTACTTAGGTGCCTCTATTTATAGACGTCTTAGAAGGCTCAATTTTTTTTTTTGTTAAAAAACTCTTTTAATTGGTCCGTTTGACTTGTGATCATTGATTATTGTTTTATCATTTATGACATATGACTTATTTCAATTAGCCTTACATATTAGTCTTAATTTAATGTATTAAAAATAATTTAATTAGTTATAATCAATTTAATTTAAATCTAATTAAATTAAAATAGACTAAATTATTTCATTAATCAATAATAATTTAATTTTAATTTAATTAAATCTAATTTAATTTTAATAGACTAAAATATATATTTTTATTGATCTAAAATTTTCATGTTTACAAGCATCTAATACATAAATATACTATCAGTTTAAGAAAATAGAAAACAGGGAAAATCACGAAAAAATCTTGGACTTTTAAAATTTTCATTTACATCCTAAATAATTTTTTTTTAATAGATGAACTTTCATCTAATTTTCAAGTCTAGCCCAAGTCATTACATATGCTTTTTCAAACCTAAGACTTGCTAACATGGTCATCCAAGTGACAATCATCCACCTGACCAAACTTTGGGCAAATCACAAAAAAAGTCCTAAGACTTTTTTTAAAAAAATATTCATTTATATCTTGAGTAATTTTTTTTATTTTAAATGCATGAACTTTCATTTTAATGTCAAGTCTAGCCTCAAACATGATAAATATTTCTCCGACTATGATATTTACTAATGTGGCCATTCACACGACATCATCTATCTAACTAAATTTACTCTGTTGGATAAACATATTTATGTAATCACTCTCAATATAATAATGTTAATCATTTTAATTTTTAAATAAAAATAGTACTATAATTTTTTTAAATTATCATCTTTAAAAGTCACATGATTATTCTTAATATTTTTAAAATCAGACTGGAGATCAAATTGGATTAGCTAGCTGATTCGTTATTCAGCTAGTTAGATAGGTCTGGCTTAATAGGTATTTTTTATTTTTTTAAAATATATAAATACTACTTAATATATATATATATATATATTACAACACTCAAAATTTATAATTTATAGTTTTCTAAAATTATTAAGTATTGGAGTTATTAAAATATACTTATTTGAGGTTTTATTTATATTTTAGATAAAATAATTAAAAAATATATATATACACACACACGTGATGAGCAATGTGGTGAATTTAATTTTAAAAAGGAGTAACATATTTTATAAGTAGATTTGAAATTTATTTAAGTCCATGTGATTATTACTCTCAATGATTTGTTGGATTTAATGGATATATTAATGTTTTAAAGATAAATAATTTTATATTAGTGAGATTATTATTTTA
The DNA here is from genome assembly GCA_949677035.1 of Omphalea diandra. Classification (NCBI taxonomy): domain Eukaryota; kingdom Viridiplantae; phylum Streptophyta; class Magnoliopsida; order Malpighiales; family Euphorbiaceae; genus Omphalea; species Omphalea diandra. Next base: position 3,970 of record CATIWR010154542.1, read on the forward strand.
ATTAAGATTATACTATATATTATAAATTAAGTTTAATAAGTTATGTTTGATAAATATTATATATTTAAGAATTTAAATTTAGTGAATTTGTGGTGATATTCAATATTTTAAAATGAGTTTTATGTAAAAAAAATATATTTCAGGATTTTCAAAATTAATTATTTAAGTATGAGTTTAATTGATATTTAAAGAATTTAATTAAATAATATAAAGGATATTAATTATATAAGTTAATTTAATTTGGAGTGATGATGTTGTTCAAGTAATACTATTTATTTGAATATGAAGAACTCAATTATATATGTTGGTATAATTATTTTAAAAGTTATTTATGTGAGAAGATTTTATTAATTTTGAGAGATTAAATTAATTTATGAGAAATATTTTGTGGTGTAAAATAATTATTTTGGCTGATTTATTATTTGATTTAATTAAATTTAATATTAAATTATTAAATGAAAATATCATATTATATTTAAGAGAATTAAATTAATTTATGTTAATTTGTGTATTTTATAATTTAACTATTCATGAGAAATTTAATTAATTAAATATCTTGAGAGGAATAAATTTTAATTATTGTATTATTATTATTATTATTATAGTAAAAAAAGGAAATTAAATGAGATAAAAAAAAAATAAAAATCATTGCACGTTTTGCCTTAAAAACCAAAACCGATGAGTCGCCAAAACGCATCAGGTGCGGGACATGAGTTCTGTTCCGGCATGAGAGAGAGAGAGAGAGGATGGTCCGCTTCCGGTAAGCCTCGTTCAGCCCAGAAACACCATTAATGGCGGTGGCAGCGAGAAAATCGGCAAAAATAGGGAAGATTTTTTAAGTGATCATATATCCTCAATTGTAGCTCCAAATTAAGTGATTCAAGTTGATACGGAAAGCTCTCTTCACAAGCACTTTCTATGGATTTCTGATTTGTCTATAAGGGAGGTCGGATGACGATGTAGCAACTGGTCAATGTTTTGGTCAAATCTGAGTTTTTTTGAGATTTCGGACAAAATGTAGCTCATATGATGATATTGTAAGTTCCTACAAACTTCTGGGAAAATGATCTATGAAATGACTTTGATTGTTTCTCCAGCAGTCACCAGTGGCAAACTTCGACCGCTATAGGTGGCGGCTCTGGTGAGGTACAAGAGATGAACCCGGACATAACATGCTCTTCTTCACCCTGATTGTGTTGGTATAATTCTCGCAAATTATAATCCAATGAAAATTTGTAAATTTTTATTGATTTTTTAATAATTGTTATTTAGGTTTAAAATTATAAAATTAATGTTTATTAGAGGTTTAATAGCTTGAGAATAATCTAGATAAATATTTGATGATATTAATTGATTTATGGAGAAATTAATGTTTATTAGAGGTTTAATCGCCCAAAAGAATTGAGATTATGAATACCTTGGTCAAGTTTGCTCTCTACGTGATAGTACATTGTATTACTTGAATTGATTAGTGACCCTAGTCGAGTTTACTCTGTGGGTGCTAATCAATTCGGATTAATAGAGCCAAATGACTGTTAGGATTAGAGTACGAATTTCTACTCTTGTTTTCATTTCATATGCCCGATTGTGATGATGAATTGTATATTTATATATAAATGCATCATTCAATGTTTGTACATTTGTTATGTATGATTCTTGTTAATGCATAATGTGTGTGCACATAATATGTTATAAAAGTATATAATATTATTTCACTATTGAGACTAATAGTCTGAAATAATTTTTCAGGTAGTAACTAAATTTCATGGATCAATTTTGGCAGTCTCGCATTCCTTCTTCCACGTAAGCATATGATGTGACGCTCATTTCTAATTTATTTGAATTCTAGCACTTCGTAGTTTAGAGTAGTAAGACTTGAATATTAATAGATGTTGTGAACTTTGTTATATATATATATATATAATCAAGTGGATGTTATCAATTATCATTGCAAGACCTCAATAATCATTAATTAAAAAGTAGTTGAGATTGAAATGAAACAGGCTTGCTATGGGTTTCCGTGGCTTTAAGCCTACCCATTCCTTAACGTTGGTCACAGTCAAAATGGGGTTGTGACACACACACACACATATATGATAACTAATAAAAATTATTTTTAAAAATTTAAAATTTAAGTAAAATAGTATAATTTTTTAAATGTTTTCACAAAACAACGTAATTTTCGGTTGAATCGGTTTAATCTGATTATCAGTTTTGGGCAATTTGTTTTCCCATTTTTACCTTTTTTTAATTTGATTAGTTTTTTCGTGATTGATTTTGATGCTGATTCTCAATTTTATTAATCCGACCAATCAGTCTGGTTTGTATATGAAAATATTGATTTTTCTAATCATTTTTATACTAAAAAAATACTTCTCTGATAAAACGCAACTTAAAATAAAAATTATTCAAATTTTACTAATCAGATCAATATTTATTTTTTAAAAAAATTGAAATAATATTTTTTATTTAAAAATTAAAATTATTCACGGTATCGTGTAGAAGGTGATTGCATGGATATGCTTGTTCAACAGAGTAAATTTGATTAGATAGGTGATGTCACATGAACAGTCACATCAACAAATATCATGTTTAGAGAAACATCTATCCTGTTCGAGTTTAAACTTGAAATTAAAATAAAGTTCATGTATCTAAAATAAATAAAAAAATTGTTCAAGATATAAATGAAAATTTTGAAGGTCTAGGATTTGGTTTGTGATTTGCCTTAAGTTTGGTCAACTGGATGATGCCACGTAGATGGTGATATCAATAAATTTCAAGTTCGGATGTCACGTGGATGGTCACGTCATCAAATATCAGGTTTGGAGAAATATATGCTCTGTCCAAGACTAGACTTGGAGTTAAAATGAATGTTCATCTATTTAAGGAGTTAGAATATAAATAAAATTTTTTTGAAAGTTGAACATTTTTTTGTGATTTTTCTAAAAAAATAGAAACGTGTTATAATTGACCCGTAACAGCTAATTGTCATGTGTTACTGTTCATGATCAATGTTAGTGATTTGATCATCTCCAGCCCCCACCTGGAACAAATATCTGGGAAGTTTGTGATTGATAATGTTGGGTAGGATTATTTACTGAAGCTAATTAGTGATGTTTTTTCTAGTAGAAGTTGCATTGCAGGACATGTATTTGTGAGAACATGGCTTTAATATATCCTATAGTTCTGTGAGATCACTTACTAAAGAAACTATTAACCACACAAGAGCAAGGGCAGAAAATAACTGCTGGACATATTTAATCTCACAAGGAGTTCACATAGAAATTCAACGCCCTCACATTTTGATCACCAGGGAAATTCAGGGAGAATGTAAGATACTGATACTGATACTGACACTGACACTGACACTGACTCCAGCATGCTAAAAGTTTATCAAGGACCTTAAAGTCCTATAGTAATGATAAATGTTCAGATTAAGAAAATTGCCCACTCAGCCTAATAATAACTGCAATTTCTGTTTGGGTCACATGGAAATTGTCTTACGTTGTTTGGATTGCTCCCATGCTCATCCTGTGTGGCAACGCTGCTTGCCTGAGCTTATCATTAATAATTTTTAGGACATGGATATTATTGATTGGCTAACATGACTTTTGATGATTAATAAGGTCAAGGATAATGGGTGGCTTAGTCTGTAGTCTTTGGCACTACCTGTTGGTGTCTTTGGAGCAATAGGAATCTGTTGAAGCAAGAAGAGTAGCTTGCTAAGGTCTGGAGCTGCTGCTACTACATTGGGGCTGGAGTTGCTTTTGAAGATGGAGCTGCTGCTAGTGCTACTGTTGTAGCTGAAGAATGACAGCAAGTGCTGGATTTTGTTGATATCTTTTGTATATTTTTTTAAGTCTTTAGTTTGTTGACTTTGTTATATTTAAGTAAGATTTTTGCTTGATTTAAGCAAAGATACGAGTTGTTGTTAGGCCAGGCTTTGACTATCTTTTGTAAACTTTTATATATACAAGTAATTGAAATGAGCTGGAATGCTCTTCCCACCGTTTTCTTTCTCTTGTTTTTCATTGTTACTTTGCTCTATAAGCTTTGATTAAAATCCATCAGAATTAGTGCATCTCTAATGGGTCCACTCAGTGGGATGATATTAATAGGATTGTTCATGTCAAAACTCAGGAGTTCCTTAAGGCCAAAGAGATCAGGGCTCTGCTCTGCATGAACCCCACCCTAATAAATACGTGTTACATGTATTGCTGGGCAACCCCCGCCAACTGATTTGATAAAAATCAATTCAAATAGTGCAGTGATGCATCACACAAGCAAAGCTGCACCTGTGGTCTCATTTGAGATAACTCAGACGCGTGATATTTGCTCGGTTGTTGCATTAGAATTACAAGAGGTATATGTGGGCTTAAAAGTGGCTTGGGATAAGGGCTTTAACAGGTGTATGGTGGAAAGCAGTGTAGTGGATATGATTATGGGTGGTGAGAGGTGTCTGGTGCGAAACATTCAGCAGTTGTTGTCGCTTGATCGGGAGTTGGAGGTTTACCATATTTTCGGGAAGCAAAATTTGCAGTATATTTTCTTGGAAAGCTGGGATTTACATGGCCTATTGATTCTCATTTCTTTGATTTTTCTCCATCTGGGATTTTATTTCTTTGATTTCCCTCCATTTGGGATTCTTTTGGGATTACTTCACGGTATGTGTAGCGGTGATTCTCAAGATCATTTCATAATATATATGGTGTTTTTCGTGATCACTTTTGTATTATAATTAGATACCTAATATAATTTTAATTATTTAGATAATAATTTCATCAATGTGTAATTATTTACCATTTTGAATAATATTTATTTTGATATAATTATCATAAATAATTAATAAATCACATACAATTTAAATATTTTACATAATATCATACATATACATCACCGAAAAATTCATCTATAGTTTCATGTAGTTGAAACATCCCACGAGAAAATAAGTAATTTAATTATAGAGGATTAATTTTAACATAGAAGCAATGACAAAAACAACAAGAAGGATAATAATATAGGCAACAACCATTGGAATTACAGTAGCAATATGCAATGCTAAACTTTTATCATTTTCTTTTGGGAACAAGGACTAGAGGTTGTTCCTTCTGCAATGTTATGCCAAACTTATCATTCATGTCTACCATTGTCAGGTCCTCACCATTTGGAAGAGACCAATCAAAGAAATGTATTAAAGAGGCTAAAAGCAAGCACAGTTGTCTTGCAGCCATAGGTAGTCCAGGGCACATCCTCCTTCCTGAACCAAAGGGTAGAAGCTTAAAATCATGACCCTTAAAATCTAAACTTGATCCAAGAAACCTTTCAGGTTTGAATGACAATGGATCTTCCCAAACTGAAGGATCTCGTCCTATTGCCCAAACATTAACCATCACTTGAGTATCTTTAGGAATTGTATAGTTCATAACTTCACAGGCCTCAAGAGCACGGCGAGGAATCAAGAATGGAGCAGGAGGGTGTAATCTCAGTGTTTCTGTAATACATGCATTCAGATATGGAAGTTGAAAAACTTGAGATTCATGTATTGTGTTTGTGTTGATTTCTCTGTCTAGCTCTTGCTGAACATTTTTCATGGCTTGTTTGTTCTTGAGAAGTTCAGCCATTGCCCACTCAATTGTTGTTGTAGTAGTGTCTACACCTGCACTGAACAATTCCTGCCACACAAAAATGATAAGCTAATAAATGCAACAAAGAAACATGACAAGATAAGGGTAGAGAAGGTATGCGTACTAGAATCAACCAATTGATTTGATCATCATCCAATCCATTTGAAAGAAAAACATCCAAGAAATCTGTGTTAGGAGTATCATGGTGATGAGCATGCCTTTCTCTTCTTTCCTTGATATAGACGTCCCATACACCAAACATTTCTTCAGTGCATTTTCTCATCTTCCTGCTCAAACCTTGAGGATCTAACTTCGCAAGTGTACGATAAAATTCTGCCAAATTTGGAGTCGTGGCCAACTCCATCATCCTCCAGATTAAGCTTTTCAACCCACTAGCCAGTCCCTCATGTTCCAATCCAATAAAGTCCTTAGAGAATATGAGATTAGAAATCGTGTTAAAAACAGTAGCAAACACAACTTCTCCTATATTAAGTGGTTCTCCTTGCTTGTTACTCAATAACTCCAACATCTCTGACAATTTCCTTTCCCTCAAAGCTGCATGTGACTCGAGTGCTTTTGTTGAGAAAAGCTCAGTCCTGCACAAGGCTCTTAAAAACTTCCAATGATCAGTGCATTTGGGATTCCAAACAAAGGCTATATGTTCAAGAACTTCGCTGGTTCGAGGAATTGCTTTTATGATAAATCTTGCAGAAAGTAAACGATCATGATTCTTAAGAATTTCGGCAGCTGCTATTGGAGAAGACCCAACAATCACAAGTTGAGTGCCAAGCCTTAGTGAAATTAAAGGGCCATGAAGTTTAGAGAAGTTAGTCAACGAGACGTGCAACTTCTTCTCAATATGAGGAATGTTGCCTATGATCGGCCATGGTCTGGGGCCTGGAGGAAGACGACCTGGCTTGGGAGAAGAAGATGAGGTGATGAGCTTCAAGATGATGAATATTATCGGTAGAAGAAGTAAAAAGGGAGGGGATAAGAGATTGCTGAGCATTTGATCCATGCCTTAGAGATACCTGAATTGCTTGTTGCAGGTGATCTGCTTGAGAGTCAAAAATAGTATGCTGGCGGGTATGACTGCCGAGAAAAAGAAAATTATTTTTCCTAGAGATAAGAGCTGATTGTTTGCGTGTGGAAGATAAATATAGTGTCAGTTCAAGAAAACAGAAACAATATAAAATGTGATTGCGTGAACTGTGATGGTTGTGGCAAACGTTACATACGTGTTAATATGCCGCGGTCTGTGACGGTTAATGTTACATTCCTGTTAATGTGCCGTGAGTAAAAGGCAACAGTTATAATAACTAGTATTATAAATTTTTAAAAAAAAATTAAAATTAATATATATATAAAATCTTTTCATATAAATTAATTTGTAGTACAAATATAAAAGTATTTTACATAAATTAATTATTTCAATATCCTATAATTATTATTGTATATTATAATTTTATTTTATTTATTGATATATAATTTATTTTCATTAAAGATTATTTAATTTCAAATATAATTAAGAAACAATGATTGAAAAATTATGGATACTTTACGAACTAAAAAAAATAGTATGGACTTATAACAATTTTAAGAAAATCATAGAATATTTCAAAAAAAGTCAGAAAAATAAATTCAATATTTTGTCTGTCATGGACTTCTTTGAAAAAGACACGTCGATCCTCTTAAGATCCATCCATTAGTAGTCCCATTTTTACTTCTAATTTTGTTTTAAAAAAAAGTCACTAAACGTGTCAAATAAAAGAATAAAAAAAAAAAAGGAAAGGTGTAAACCTAAACAGAGTAGGCCTACTTCTTCTCTTCAATATCCATCAAGCACCAACAGAGACAAAGAAGAGAGATATCTCTTTTCTAAAACCAAGAAACTCTTTCCCAATGATTATTACATAAATGCAAGAAACTCTTTCAAAATGATTATTACAAAGCTAAAGAAGAAAACCAATTCATACTATATTTTTTTATTTGTGCTTCTTTCCTTTTTATCTATTTACTTCCATGGAAATGATTTCAATTATCATAATTATTGGGTGCACTGTTTTCTTTTTCAATTTGATTTGAAGTTTTGGTGGTACTAAATTAATTGTTTCTTCTTATTTTTTTTTCTATTTTTTGTTTCCTTTAGATTTTCCTTCTCTCACAACGGTTTCTTTTTTATTTTTTTCCATCATGCCGTGAATTGCCATTTCACTCATTTGGTAATGGATACTTCAATTCATTTGTGATTTTGCAAACACTGCTTAGTAACGGTTAAGATTGGATCAGAGACCCTAATTTTCGTTACGTATCATATGATAAGATACATAACGAACAGTATTTAAAACTTTGATTAGTGATTTTATCATCTCGAGGCCCTATTGGAACAAATATTTGGGATTTTTTTTGAAAAAATGTCTGAGAAGTTTGTGATTGATAAAGTTAGATATAATTAAACATGACAAGAAGAAGACACATGTTGAGAAATATTATTGGTTCAGGCCTGACTTCAATGTAGAACCTGCAATCAATTTGGACACATAGCCAAGGTGTGGAAGAACATGCATGCACAACCTACTTAATAAGCACAAGTAGCTAAAGATCTAGAAGTTCTAATATAGAGGTTGTTTATAACAACTCTCCATGTTGCTAGGAGTGAAATGAACACTTGGCTTGTTAATAGTGGTTGCTCAAGCCACATGAAATTTGATGAGAATAGCTTTAAGATCCTTGACAAGTCTTTCAAGTCAAGAATAAAGGTTGACAATGGAGCTTGGATTAAGGTCAAAGGTAAAGGATTAGTGGTGATCAACACACCAACAGGTACAAAATCCATTTTTAAGGTGTTATCTGTGCTTGAGATTAGCTTAAACTTCATTAGTGTGGGTTAATTATTGGAAAAGGATTATGAATTGCATTTTAAAAAGAAGAAATGCATCATTTATGATCCAAATGGGAATGAAATGATACTTGTAGACATGAAACATAGGATTTTTCCATTGAATGTAACACAAAATACTTTGTATGCATACTCAATTATGGTGAATGATTCAATTTTGTGGCATAAGAGGTTAGGGTACTTCAGTTATGAGAATGTGAATTTGTTGTATCAAAAGAATTTGGTTGATGGTTTGCCCATAATTGTTGAAGGATAGGGTGTTAGTGAAGCTTGCCAATTTGGAAATCAAAATAAGCTGCCATTAGCTACTAAGAAATTGTAGTTAGTGCACTCTAATGTGTGTGGACCTATGAGTGTTCCATCCTTGAATAGTAACAAACACCTTCTATTATTTATTGATTATTACTCTAAGTATTATTGGGTGAGTTTCTTAAAGCAAAAATCAAAGGTGTTAAGTGAGTTTATGAAGTTCATAGCTCAAGTAGAGAAGGAAGCTAGTTGTGAAATTAAAATGATGAGATCAAACAATGGAGCATATTATGTGTCTAAGAATTTCAAGGCTGTTTGTGACAAAGAAGGGATCAAGCACCAACTCGTAGTTCCTTACACTCCACAATGAAATGGAATGAGTGAAAGGAAGAATAGAATTGTGATGGAGATGGCTAAGTGTCTAATGCATAAGAAGAACTTGTCAAAGCATTTTTGGGCTGAGGTAGTAAATGTTGTCGTTTATTTGCTAAATTTGCTACCAACAAAAGAATTAAGTGGTAAGGTTCCATTTGAAATGTGGCATTGAACAAATCCATCAATAGAGCGTCTGAGGGTGTTTGAGAGTGTATGCTACTCACATGTGCCTGAAGAGAAGAGGGACAAACTGGACAAGAAGTCTAAGATGTGCATTTTCATTGGCTACAACAACATAACTAAGGGATATAAAATTTTCAATCCCACAATCAAAAAGATATCTATCAGTAGAAATGTGAAGTTTTGTGAAGTTGTGTTAATCCTAGATGGTGAGCCAACCCAAGAGGGGCTAGATGAGTTGGGTTGTAAATAAAAACAAACACAAATATGACAAAAGCAAACACACAAATCAAACAACAAAGATTTTTATACCTACTCCATTTCCCAAGTTTTCGCTAAGGCCTTTTTGTTTCTTTTTCTAGGCTTAAGAAAAAAACCTTCCCTTTTTCATGCTAAAGAAGAGTCTTCCCTTTTACAGGTTCAAGGACTACCTTTACAATCACTCTTTTTTATAAGGAATAAGAGAGCCAGCCTAATCCTTGGTATTTTTCTAAGGTACAATACCAACCTTTACAACCACTAGTAAGGGTTGATCCAAATAGTGTCAATGCCTTTTAATTAATTTGCAAATACACTTTTAGTGCTCAAGAAAATCCACTCTTAAAAGAGTAACAAAAAACAATCTTCACTCTACCCAAATACGAAAGCAACACTAAAAGGTTTGCACAAAGAGCTTGTTAAATGATTATAAGTTGGTCATAAAGTTTCTAACCTCTTTCTGGTCTTCAAAAATGTTTCTTATATAGACAAACTCTAAAACTAGTCATTAGAATAGTTGATGTTAAATTTGATAATTTTTCTTCAAAACTAGCCATTAGAAGTGGCAACATCCGTTGTTTATGATCAACGACCATTGATGTTGTAATGGCTAACTCTAACGTCTGTTGTCAATCTTCCAACAGTCGTTGTTCTCAACTTCAATATCCATTGGAGTATGAATAATGTTAGTTGTTCATTTTCAAAAAGCTTAAACTTGGTGCTCTAATTTTCAAATTTTGCACAATTGCTTTCCATGCTCGTTGAGGAACTCACAATGCCTATTGACAACTCCTTCAATGCTTCTTGAAGAAGGACCAATACCCATTTTGAATTTCAGAAACTTTTCAATCTTGGGCACTTTTCCAATGCTTGTTACAAATATGCAACGCTTGTTGTGAGGGTAAGATCAATGCTTATTGTTAAAACGCAATGCCCGCTGTGAGGTTCAATGTGCACAACTATGCTTAACCAATTGTCTAATACCTCAACACCTGTTGGCAAATTTTCAATGCTCGTTTAATTGTCCAACACCCATTGAAAAACCTTCAATGTCTATTAAATGTGCACAACTACGCCTCTTATACACAAACACTTAGGGTCACATATCCTTCAAGCATTCATACTATTTTCCCCTAACATTCTACCTAAAGGATGCAAAAACACTAGAAATACAAATATTAGAACTTCTCAAGATTTTGTCATTGTTTCATTATCATTCAAAGCACATCATTCAAAGTAGAAAACTAATACTAATGTCTTAGGGTCATTTGTTCTTCAAACATTTTCATCCATGATACAACAAGCCGATGAATGGGATTGGAAGGAAGGAAAACTTCAAGATAAAGTTAGAATTGAAGCTTTGCCTAAAAAACATGAAGTAATTGAAGAAGGAGAAAGCTCAAATAATGATACTGAGATTGCTATGAGAGGAATAAGACTATTGTAAGAGATTTATGACAAATGCAACATAGTCACTCTTGAACCAACAAGCTATGATGAAGCATAAGGTCATGAAGGTTGGAGCAAAGCCATAGAGGAAAAGATTAACATGATTGAGAAGAATGATACTTGGAGAATGGTTAAAAATCCTGAAACACATAAAACCATAAGTGTTAAACAAGTTTACAAAACTAAATTAAATCCTAATGGTTCTATAAATAAACTTAAGGCTAGATTAGTTGTTAAAGGCTATCTTTAACAAGCTAGAGAGGACCACACAGATACATTTGCACCAGTAGCAAGACATGACATCATAAGGCTTTTAGTGGCACTTACAATAAAAGAATATTAGAGAATCTTTCATTTGGAAGTAAAATTAGAATTCCTAAATGGTGTATTGGAGAAGAATATCTTTATGGAGCAACTTGAAGGCTTTATAATCTCAGGTGAAGAAGGAAAGGCGTATAAGCTCAACAAAGCTCTCTATAGGCTCAAACAAGCTCTAAGAGCTTAGTACAGTGGAATTGACACTTATCTGTTGCGACAAGGCTTCCTCAAGAGTAAAAATGAAGCCACTTGATATGCGATGAAAGATAAAGAAGAAGTAAGGTTGATTGTATCCTTTTATGTGGATGATCTTTTAGTGATAAAAGGAGATGATTTGGAGGTTGAAAACTTTAAAGAGAAAATGCGGTAGGATTTTGAGATGTCTCATTTGTGTGAAATGACATTCTTCTTAGGAATGAAAATTAGTCAATCTAATAAAGGGATCTTTATTTCTCAAACCAAGTATGTTTGGAAATTCTTAAGAAATTTCAGTAGAGCAATGTTAAACTTGTTGCAACATCTGTGGTGATGAATGAGAAACTGATTAAAGAAGATAGAAGTGGGACAACATATGCCTCAATCTTTAGAAACATTATGGAAAGCTTATTATATCTAGCTGTAATCAAACTGGACATCTTGTTTATTGAAAGTTTACTTTTGAAGTTCTTGCAAAGTCCAAGCAAAATTCATCTTGGTGTTGCTAGAGGAGTGTTAAGATATATTATAGATACTATTGATCTTGGTCTCTGGTTTAACAAGTCTGAAAGTGATGAATTACAGGGGTATGCTGATATGACTAGGCTAGAAGTGTTGATGACTCTAAAAGCACTTTTAGTTATATGTTTTCATTTATAAGTAAGGCATTCTAATGGAATTCAAAGAAGCAAGAGATGGTGGCTCAATCAACTATTAAAGCTAAGTATATTCTTAGCTGTAAATGTTGGAAATCAAGACATTTAGCTTAAGAAAGTGTTATCAGATCTTAGTTTTGTTCAAGCTAATCCTATAATGATTTGGGTAGATAATAAGTCTATCATTATCATTGCAAAAAACCTAGTTCAACATGGAAGAACAAAACATATCCAAGTTAAGTTTTATGCAATAAGATAGGCTAAAAATGTTAGAGAAATCTAACTCCAACACTACTGCTCAGAGGAGCAAGTTGTTGATATAGTCACTAAAGCTTTTCTAAGAGCTAAGTTTGAAGTTTTAAGGTCAAAGCTTGAGGTCTTTAAGAAGAATATCAAAGAGCAGTGTTAACAAATTTGACATTCTTCTAGAAGACTTTGAAGTGTTGGATGTAATACCAAACCCCTACCCTGCTATGTATAAGGTTATTTAACTTAACTTCTCATTAGTCATATCATTAACCATGTCATAGGCTGATGCATGGTTTAAAGGTGTAATGAGTTATATGCAACTTTAGCTCTCTTCCTTATGTTGTAATCTCTCTATATATTTTTAAACTTCCAATAATGAAGCGTGTAAAATTAAGGTTATGTTTCAACATTCTCTCAAATATATGTTCATTTACTCTTAAAGTTCATTCTCATGTTTAATGCTTGATTCAAATTGAACAGTGTCTACACCTACACTGAATAATTCTTACCATACAAAAATGATAAGCTAATTAATGTAACAAAAGAAACATGACAAACGAAGGGTAGAAAAGGTGTGTATACCAAAATCAACCAATTGATTTGATAGTCATCAAATCCATTTGAAAGAAAAAAATCTAAGAAATCTATATTAGGAGTATCATGGTGATGAACATGTCTTTCTCTTCCTTCCTTGATATAGACTTCCTATACACCATACATTTCTTAATTGCATTTTCTAATCTTCCTATTCAAACCTTGAGAATCCAACTTCATAAGTATAGGATAAACTTCTGCCAAATTTGGAGTAGTGGCCAGCTCCATCATCCTCTAAATTAAGCTTTTCAATATACTAGCAAATCTGTCATCTTCTAACCCGATAAAGTCCTTAGAGACTATGAGATTAGAAATCATGTTAAAAATAGTAGCAAACACAACTTCTCCTATATTAACTAATGAGAAAAGCTCAGTCTTGCACAAGGCTCTTGAGGACTTCCAGTGATAAATGCATTTAGGATTCCAAATAAAGACTATATGCTCAAGAACTTAGTTGGTTCAAGGAAAAGCTTTTATGATAAATCTTGTAGAAAGTAAACGATTATGATTCTTGAGAATTTCAATAGCTGCCATTGGAGAAGACCCAATAATAATAAGTGGAATGCCAAACCTTAGTGAAATTAAAGGCCTATGAAGTTTGGAGAAGTTAGTCAATGAGACATGTAACTTCGTCTCTATATGAGGAATGTTGCCTATGATAGGCCATGGCCTGGGACTTGGAGGAAGATGACATGGCTTGGAAGAAGAGGTGATGAGCTTCAAGATGATGATTATTACGGGTAGAATAAGTAAAAAGCGAGGGGATGAGAGATTGATGAGTGTTTGATCCATGGCTTACAAATACTTGAATTGGTTGTTGTAATTAAGACAACGCATTAGAAGTCATTTATGCAAGAGATCTCCTACTTGAGAGTAAACAAGAGTATGTTGGCATGAGATATGGACAACGAATTTTGTTAGCATCTAGAAAATAAACACTGAAATCTGATAGGTGTCACCAGGTGCGACAACTAAAGTGTCGTCGCACCTAGGCACGTTTAGGGTTTTTTATCGAATACAAAATTTGTTCATTTTATATTTAATTTTTATATTTGTTTCGATCAAATTCTATATTTTTTTATTCACTTGCTATATATTCAAAAAAAATTTTCATAAGTCAAACACGACTCTAATTGCAACTGTAATTATATTAGACCATATTTGACTTATTATTTAGATACATAATTTTCACTTTAAATACAAAATTCGTTCATTTTTTGTACATAATTTGAAGAAATTCTATAAATTTCATATATATAAAATTTTTTCATTTTATATATAAAATTTGTTCAAATTCTGTACATACTTAAACAAAAATTTGTTTGTTATTTGTTTAAAAGAAAAAAATTGTAGCATCCAAATTATTTGGAAAAAAAAAGAGAAAAAAGAAAAAAACTGTAGCACTCAAAACACTCAAATATTTTTATTTATTTTGTATAGAATTTGAAAAAAAGAAAAAAAATGAACAAATTCTATTTTTTATTAGAACAAATAAAGAAAAAAAGAAAAAAACTATAGCACTCAAGTTACACAAACATTTTGTTCATTTTTTGTACAAAATTTAAAAGAAAAAAGAAAAACATTTTAAATAAATTTTATTTCTTATTTAAAGAAAAAAGAAAATAAGACTGTGCCAGTAAAACATCATTTCAGTGTAAAAAAATTATTTCATCAAAGTCAAACATAGCATTGGGTGCGACGATACTGTAGGTGTACCATTTGGTGGCACCTACACTCCAAATAAATATATTGTCAATTGAAGAAAATAGAAAAAAAAATGTTATAATTGACCTATAATAGTTAGTGGTCATGTGTTATTTTTTGTGGTCAAACAAATATCTGAGATTTTTTTTAAAGAAATATATGGGAAGTTTGTTATTGATAAAATTCGATAGAATTATTTACTGAAGCTAATTATTGATGTTACTTGTAGTAGAACTTGCATTACAGGAAACATATTTGTGAGAAAATCATTTTGATGTGTCCTGTAGTTCTATTAGATCACTTACTCCAAAAAACTGTTAACCATACAAGAACAAGGGCAGAAAAAAAAAACTACACAATTTCACATGGAGTTTATCACATAGAAACTCAACCCACTCACATTTTGCTCATAAGGAAATTCAAGGGAGAATGTGAGATATATATATTGATTCCATCATGCTAAGTGTTCATCAAGGGCTTGGAAGTCGCATAATAATGACAAATATTCAGGTTAAATAAATTGCCAACTTACTAACATATTCTTTATATAATAAAGGCAACTCTTGAGCATGACATAATAATAAAAATGATTAGAGATCTCCCGGTTCCAACAATCTGCGTGTTAGCACAAATTCATGCTCTACAAAATATGCAAATTAGGACCAGAGTACATTGACATCCTTACTATATTCATTTTGTACTGAACAGCGATATTGCTAATATTTCTACTCTACCACAAACTTGATAAGCGAAGAAGTATGGAAGCAAAAGTCATCTTTTGATGCAGTCTCTTTATCTTCCAACCCAATGAAATCCTGAAGATTAGAAATTGTGTTAAAAACAATAGCAAACACAACTTCTCTAATGTTGTCTACTTAAAAATTACTTTTTTTTTTTTCAAATATGAGCTTCCAAACATGATAAAAAAGAAAAAGGCAAAGAAAAGTAAAATTATAGTTGCTGTAAGACAACTTCATCTACCCTTTTACCCCTAAAGCACTCTATTTTGTTTTGATTTGTTGTAAGAGAATTTGAATTGCATATAGACTAAAATGGATCATTTTTTCACCTTCCAAATATACCAGTGAGAATGAATAGGCTCATTTCAACAATGAATCATTGATATATCTTTTTGAACCATAGGTGGTAAGCTAAGCTCCAAAAAAAAATTGTTATAATTGTTAAAGGTTACTTAAAATTTTATTTTAGGAAAAATAAGTAGAGGCTGCTCCTTCTACAATGTTATGCCAAACTTATGTTTCATGTCTAGCATTTCAATGTCCTCATCATTTGGAAGAGACTAATCAAATTAATATGTTAAATATGCCAAAATCAAGCAAAGTTGCTTTGTAGCTGCAAGTAGACTAAGGCAAATCCTCCTTCCTAAACCAAATGGTAGAAGCTCGAAATCATGACCCTTTATGTCTAAATTTGACTGTATGAACCTTTCAGGTCAAAATGACAATGGATCTTCCTAATCTAAAGGATCTCTTCCTATTATTAGCAAATTTGACATTTTTCTAAAAGACTTTGAAGTGTTTTTGTTAAGAAAAAAATCATTAGCAACTTTTTGAATGTGATACCAAACCCTACCAGGCTAAGTATGGGGCTATTTAACTTAACTTCTCATTAGTCATGTCATCAACCATGCCTTAGGCAAAAACATGGTTCAATGATGTAACGAGCTGTATGCAACTTTAGCTCCCTTTCTTGTGTTGTAATCTATATATAATTTTAAACTACCAACAATGAAATGTGTGTGGAACTAAGTTTAGGTTCTAGCATTCTCCCAAATACTTGTTCATTTTACTCTTAGAGTTCTAAAAGTTAATTCTCATGTTTAATGTTTGATTCAAATTAAACATAATATTAGAGCTTTTATAGATCTTTATTAGCTGAAAAGAGAGAAAACATATGAGCTTAAATCCCACCAAAAAGACCTAAAACCTTGAGAGTGAGTTGAGGGCTTCAAAGGGATTTTGGACCGCAATACCACCCAACTTCAATGGTGAAAACTACCAAGTCTGGGCTATGAAAATGACAGCATATCTAAGGGCATTTGACCTTTGGGATGTTGTGGAAATGGGTGGAGAACCAACACTGCTAAGGGCCAATCCTACGATAGCACAAATTCACTATAATGGTAAGGAATATGCTAAAAAGTACAAGCCTAGCTATAACCTATTCCTCTATTTCAAAGTCAAACTTCATTAGAATTTTGAATTATGAGATTGCAAAACAAGCCTAGGATTAGCTCAATGAGGAGTTCTAAGGCAGTGACAAAACCAAACAAATTCAAGTCTTAAATTTATGGAGAGAATTTGAAGTTCTTAAGATGGAAGACTCTAAAACACTTAATGATTACAATGACAGACTAATGACAATAGTAAACCAACTTAGACTTCAAGGTAAAGACCTGTCAGACAAGAGAATTCTGAGTAAAGTTCTTATAAGTGTTCTAGCAAGGTTTGAGCCAAAGATCTCCTTTTTGGAAGACTCAAAGAACCTCTCTACCATCACTCTAATTCAAGTGATGAAAGCCTTTTATGCCATTGAACAACGATTCAATATAAGGTAAGGAGAGACAACTAAACGAGCAGTTTTGGTAAAGCAAGGTGAAGGAGGCAGTCAGGTGGAGGTAAGAAGCGAGCCAAATAGCAAAAAGGGTAATAAAAGAAGTATAAAAATGATAAATATGGAAAAAAAGACAAATATCCAACTTGCAAACACTGCAAGAAGAAGACACATGCTGAGAAATATTGATAGTTCAGGCCTAACATTCAATATAGAGCTTGTAATAAGTTTGGACATATAGCCAAGGTGAGCAAAAACAAACAAGCACAACCTACTCAGCAAGCACAAGTAGTTAAAGATAAAGCAATTCCAACATAGTGCATGTTTATAACAACTCTCCACGTTGCCAAAAGTGACATGAAACTTAGCTTGTTGATAGTGATTGCTCAAGCTGCATGACATTTGATAAGGATAGCTTTAAGATCCTTGATAAGTCTTTCAAGTTGAGAGTAAAGGTTGGCAACAGAGCTTGGGCTAAGGTCAAAGGCAAAGGATTAGTGGTGATCAACATACCAATAGTATAAAATCCATTTCATAAGTGTTATTTGTGCCTGAGATTAGTTTGAACCTGCTTCGTGTGGGTCAGTTATTGGAAAAAGATTATGAATTACATTTTAAAAAGAAGAAATGCATCATTTATGATCTAAATAAGAATGAAATGATGATTGTAGACATGAAAGATAGGTTTTTTTCATTGAATATAACCCAAAACACTTTGTATACATATTTAATTATGGTGAATGATTCAATTTTATGGCATAAGAGGTTATGACACTTCATTTATGAGAATTTGAATTTGTTGCATCAAAAGAATTTGGTTTATGGCTTGCCTGTAATTATGGAAGGAGAGGGTGTTTGTTAAGCTTGCTAATTTAGAAAGCAAAGCAAGCTTCCATTCTCAAGTAACAATTAGAGAGCTATTGAGAAATTGCAGTTGGTGCACTCTGTTGTGTGCGGACCTATAAGTGTGCCATCCTTAAATAATAGCAAATACTTTCTATTATTCTTTGATGATTACTCTAGTTACTGTTAGGTGAGTTTCTTAAAGCAGAATTTAGAGCTGTTAAATGAGTTTATGAAGTTTAAAGCACAAGCAAGGAAGGAAGCCAGTTGTGGAATTAAAATGCTAAGATTAGACAATGGAGCTGAATATATCTCAAAAGATTTTAAGGATATTTGTGACAAAGAATGAATCAGGCACCAGCTCACAGTTTCTTACATGCCACAACAAAATGGAGTGAGTGAAAGGAATAACAGAACTGTGATGGAGATGGCTAGGTGTCTGATGCATGAAAATAACTTACTAAAGCTTTTTTGGGTTGCGACAGTCAACATTTCTGTTTATTTGCTAAATTTATTACCAATAAAAGCATTAAATGGTAAGATTCCATTTGAAATGTGGCACAAAACCAATCCATCAGTGGAGCATTTGAGGGTTTTTTAGAGTGCATGCTACTCACATGTGCCTAAAGAGAAGAAGGACAAGCTGGATAAGAAGTTTGAGATGGGCATTTTCATTAGCTACAATAACATAAGTAAGGGATATAGAATTTTCAATCCCACAACCAAGAAGACATTTGTCAACAGGAATGTGAAGTTTGATAAAGTTGTTGAATGGGATTGGAAGGAAGGAAAGCTTTAAGAAAAGGCTGGAATTGAAGCTTTACTTTAAGAACATGAAGAAATTAAAGAAGGAGAAAGCTCAGATAGTGATACTGAGCATGGTGTGAGAGACACAAGACTAATACAAGATGTTTATAACATATGCAATGTAGTTACACTTGAACCAATAAGCTATGATGAAGCATCAGGTCATGAAGGTTAGAGAAAAGCCATGGAGGAGGAGATTTGCATGATTGAGAAGAATGAAACTTGAAAGCTGGTTAAAAGTTTGAAACACACAAAACCATAGGTGTTAAGTGGGTTTACAAAACAAAATTAAATCCTAATGGTTCTGTAAAATGCCAGATTAATTATTAAAGACTATCTTCAACAAGCTAGAGAAGACTACACTGATACATTTTCTCCAGTAGCAAGGCATGACACCATAAGGCTTCTAGTGGCACTTGCAGTAAAAGAAGATTAGAGAATCTTTCATCTAGATGTAAAATCAATTTTCCTAAATGGTGTTTTGGAGGAGGATATCTTTGTGGAGCAACCTAAAGGCTTTATAATCTCAAGTGAAGAAGGAAAGGTGTAAAATCTCAACAAAACTCTCTATGGGCTCAAGCAATCTTCAAGAGCTTGGTATAGTAGAATCAACACCTATCTACTACAACAAGGATTCCTCAAGAGTGAAAGTGAAACCACTTTGTATGTGATGAAAGATGAAGAAAAAGTAAGGTTGATTTTATCCTTGTATGTGGATGATCTTTTAATGACATGAAGAGATGATTTAGAGGTTGAAAATTTTAAGAAGAAAATGCAGCAAGTGTTTGAAGTGTCTAATTTGGGTGAAATGACATTCTTCTTAGAAATGAAAATTAGTCAATCTGATAAAGGAATTTTTATTTCTCAAACCAAGTATGTTTGGAAAATTCTCAAGAAATTTTAGTTGAGCAATGTTAAACCTGTTGCCACCCCATTAGTGATGAATGAGAAGCTGATTAAATAAGATAGAAGTGGGGAAATAAATGCCTCAATCTTTAGAAGCATTATGGGAAGCTTATTATATCTTGCTATAACTAGACCAAACATCATGTTTACTTTCGAGATTTATGCAAAGTCTAAGCAAAATTCATCTTGGTGTTGTTAAAAGAGTGTTAAGATATATTACAGGCACTACTGACCTCGGTCTCTCGTTTAGGAAGTGTGAAAGTGATGAATTGTAGGGGTATGCTAATATTGACTAGGCTAAAAGTGTTTATGACTCTAAGAGCACTTCTGGTTATGTGTTTCATATGGAAGTGAGACATTCTCATGGAATTCAAAGAAGCAATAGTTGGTGGCTCAATCAACTGTGGAAGCTGAGTATATCTCAACTGCAAATGTTAGAATCAAGCCATTTGGCTTAGGAAAGTGTTATCAAATCTAGGTTTTGTTTAAGTTCATCCTATAGTGATTTGGGTGGACAATAAGTTTGCCATTGTCATTGCAAAGAGTAGAACAAAACATATCCAAGTCAAGTTTCATGCAATAAGAAAAGCTGAAAACATTGGAGAAATCCAATTCCAGCACTACTGCTTAGAGGAACAAGCTGGAGGATGTAATCTCAATGTTTCTTTAATACATGCATTTAGATAAGGAAGTTGGCAAACTTAAGAATCATCTAGTGGGCTTGTGTTGATTTCTTTATGTAGCTCTTCCTAAATGTTTTCATAGCTTGTTTGTTCTTGAGAAGTTCAACCATTGCCCAATTAATTATTGTTGTATTAGTGTCAGAGCATGTACTAAGTAATTCCTGTAACACAAAATAATGATAAGCCAATGTAGTACTGCAAAATCTGTTAATAATGATTATCACAATCCACTCAACATTTTTCCTAGCCTACTAAAATGAAAGTGTAAGATAAATTTCTTATCTTTCATTTTTGTAAAAAAAAAAAAAGAGATAAATAAAAGGTAAAAAGGAGGGTGTGCATATCATAATCATCAATTGATTTGATCATCATTAAATCAATTTAAAAGAAAAACATCTAAGAAATTTGTATTGGGAGCTTCATGGGAATGCTTTTCTCTTCTTTCCTTGATGTAGATTTCCCATGTACCAAACATTTCTTCTATGTAACTAGACATCTTTCTACTTAGAAACCTGAGGATCCTAACTTTGCAAATATAGGATAAAAATCTACAATATTTGGAGTGGCAGACAACTCCCTAAGTTTCCATACTATGCCTTTCAATCCACTAGTCAATCCTTTATCTTCCAACCCAATGAAATCCTTAGAGAATAAACGATTAGAAATTGTGTTAAACATAGTAGCAAACACAACTTCTCTAATATTAACTACTTCTTCTTGTTTCGTACCTAAGAATTCTAGCATTTCTGATAATTTCTTTTCCCTCAAAGTAGCTTGTGATTCAATTGCTTTGGCTGAGAAAAGCTTAATCCTACACAAAGCTCTTAAAGACTTCCAATGATTGGTGCATGTAGGATTCCAAACAATGGCTATACGTTCAAGAACAAGATTTTTGGGAGGAATCAATTTTGGGAAGGATCTTGCAAAAAGCAAAGGATAGTGATTCTTGAGAATTTCCATAGTTACCATTGGAGAAGACCCAATAATGACAAGTTGAGTGCCAAGCTTTGGTGATATTATAGGGCTATGAAGTTTGGATAAGTTTGTCAATGAGATATGCAACTTTTTGTCAATATGAGGAATGTTGCCTATGATTGGCAATGGCTTAGGACCAGGACGAAGATGATACGTTGAGATAGTGAGCTTGAGGATTATGAAGATAATAGTAGAAGAAGTAAAAAGGAAAGGTATAAAAGATTGACGAGTGTTTTATCCATGTCTATAGAGATACCTTAGTTGGTTATGATACATCAATCTCTTATCCCTTGGTGTCAAAGGTCTCGATATTGATGTACTAGCCAAGAGCACTTCGTTCTGGAAGTTGAATACTGAGAAAAGAATATTGATTTTGCTAGAGATCTGGAGATATAAATATATATATATATATATATATATATATATATATACCGAGTTTTTTTTAGTCGTACTACAATGAGGTGAGAGGAGTTGAACTAAGAACTCAAAGGTTCTTGGTCATATATACAACCAATCAAGTGAAACTTTAAGGTGTAATATATATATACCCAACTGGAGGAAACAAAACTGTAATACTTAATGCTCATATGATTAATTTTGGAAGATAATAATCTAATTAATTTTGAGAGCCAAAAAGAGTATGCTGGCAAGTATGAATGCTAAGAAAAGAAAATTATTTTTCCTAGAGATCTAGAGATTTAAATAAATATATACTCAATCGAAGGAAAGAGAACTATAATGTTCATGTGATTGGAACCTTTATCATTTCTGTATTTTTTATTGTAAATATCAGTACTTGAATATCTCCACCCCTGCATCTTGAATAAAAGGTTGATTTTTTTTTTTTTTTAAAGGAGTGGTAGAAGTTATTGATTGATGCGATTGGATGCCATTGTTTGAGTAAGTTACATAAATAATAAAGAAAATAATTAATATATAATTTTTGAAGATGATAGTTTATTTAAAACCATAATTTATTATTTGTTAACTAGATATTTGACAAAGAAGTTACTAAAGTCATTTATGCAAGAGATCTTCTGCATGATAGTCAAAAAAAAGTATGCTGACAAACATGAATGCTAAGAAAAGAAAATCAATTTTGCCAGAAATCTAGAGAGTTGATGTTGTTGGCCCGGCCCCCCTGCCTTTTTAAATATAAATTAAACTATTTTAATTATTTATTCATATAAACTTATTATATATATATATATATATATATATATATATATATATATATATATATATATATATATATATATATATATATAGAGGGATATAAGTATATTTATATAAAAAATTAAAAACAAATTTGATTTTAAAA
>CATIWR010154558.1:0-35525 GCA_949677035.1 Omphalea diandra
CTCATCTAAAAGGGCAACTCCATATCATAGGGCTTCAGAATGTGGTTAAAGTTCAAGATGCTGAGGTCGCCAATCTGAAGGAAAAGCGTGGAATTGATAATTTGGAGTTGGAGTGGAGTGCTGGTTCTGAAGTTTCACAAAATGAGAATGATGCAATGCAAGTGATGCAATCACTACGGCCTCATACAAATATAGCAAACCTTTCAATCAATTCATACGGCGGTACAAGATTCCCGCCATGGCTGGGGGATCGCTCTTTCAATACCATGGTACAGGTGCAGCTTCATGGTTGCCGTAAAATCACATCACTACCACCATTGGGTCAGCTACCTGTTTTAAGAGATTTGAGCATAAGAGGAATGGATGAGGTGAAAGAAGTGGGTGCTGAGTTTTGTGGCAATGGTTGTCCTTCTAACAAGACTTGTTTTCCATCTTTGGAGACTCTGCGGATTGAAGATATGCGTGGGTGGAAGAATTGGTCTTCGTGCAATCACGATGTGAACGAAAAATTTCCTAAACTACGTGAGCTTACGATAAGTGATTGCTCCGAGTTGGTTGGGAAATTCCCTGGCTGCCTTCCTTCTCTTGAAACATTAAGAATATCGTTTTGCACAGAGTTGACAGATTTAACTGTGAGGCTTCCATCTCTTCGTGAACTTCGTATTCATAATTGTGGAGAAGAGCTTGTTAAAAGGGTTCATGATTTTACCTCCCTCACAACATTTGAGATTCGGAGAATTGAAGGCCTTGTAAATTTGGATGAAGTGCTTGTAAATTTAGTGGCACTTGAATCTCTCTCAATTAGTGAGTGTGGGGAGCTCAAGTACTTGTGGCAAGACGGAACGGATGATGTACATAATAAGCTCTCTAGTCTAAAGAATTTAAGTGTCTCTGAGTGTCGTCAGCTTACGTCATTGGTGGAGGGAGAGAATGGGCTTTTGCCTTGCAATCTTCAAAATCTGTTTATACATGACTGCAATGCACTGGATAAGTTGCCAAATGGACTGCATAGCCTCACAACTCTCCGTGATTTGATTATTCAAGATTGCTATTCTTTAGAGTCTCTAATTTTGCGTAGAAATGATAGAGACCAGACTTATCATCTTGAGGAATTGGTAATCATACATTGTCCATCTCTCCAGTCCATTTCAATTGGCGAGGAGTTTCCCACCGATTCGCTCAGGATTCTTAGTATTGGACAATGCACAACTCAGTTATTAGAGTCGCTATCTGATCGGCTTTCGCATCTCACTGAACTACAATTACATGGTTGCTCTATGTTAGAGTCATTCCCCGACAGGGGATTACCCATCCCCTCTCTTATGACTTTGTCGATTTGGGATTGTGAGAATTTGAGGTGCCTACCCAATCATATGCATCGTGACCTCAAGTCTCTTCGTAAGCTAGGGATATCTGATTGCACATCTCTGACGTCCTTTCCAGAAGGGGGATTGCCCCCAAACCTAATTGAACTCTCTATCTTTCGTTGTGAGAATCTGACACAGCCAATGTCAGAGTGGAGACTCTACACTCTCACCTCTCTGGAAGAACTCTCAATCGGAGGCTCATGTCCCAGTACTAGACTCATGGTTTCCTTCCCAGATGTCGATGATGACGGTCAACAACTGCTTCCCACTTCGCTAATTCGTCTTCAAATTGGTGGATTTCAGAATCTGAAATGCATATCCCGAGGCATCCAACAACTCACCTCTCTTCGAGGATTATGGATTTTCAGTTGCTCCAAACTCGAGTCCTTGCCAAAGGAGGGCTTCCCTGCCACGCTTGAAAAGCTGAAGATCTCATACTGCACTCTTCTGAAGGAACGGTGCTTGAAAGATAAAGGAGTGTTTTGGCGCATCATTGCCCACATCCCCAGGGTTGACATTGATGGCGAACGTCAATCCTAATCTGAAGGTAGGGTATAAACTCAAAGCTATTTCACATTATTATTATTATTATTATGATTATGATTATGTCAAAAGGGGATACCTTAACTGGTATCGTAATGGCATTGATAAATCAATGGAATTGTACATTGATAAATCAATGGAATTGTATAGTCCTGAATCATTTGGTTTCTCCGCTGTCCATTTTGATCATAATACAAATGTTGTAATTTCACTGACGTAAAACCTCATTTCTATATTATTATTCATTGCACTGTTTCTTGCTTTGCAGCATTAGGAAGTGCATTATAGGTAAAGCCAGAAGACATCCTTTTATATGCTGAATTTCATCTATAAAGCACAGTTGAGGCTGGCAAAGCTATTTCGTTGGGAAATGAGAATATTATTCAATATATTGTGGCTGTGGAATAAAAATTTCGTTCTTGTAGAAAGCAAACTAAATTAGCTCCTTATTCAAAAAGTTACTTATAAGTTTGCAAAAGTTGGAATTGTAACAATAAGTTATCTACTCAATTATTATTTAATATATCGTAATTTTAGAATACAAATTTCATTTAACTATTATTCTATGTATTGTAATTGTAGAGTACAAATTTCATTATTGTAGAAAGCAAACTAAATTAGCTACCTATTCAAAATGTTTGGTCAAGCACCCAAACATACTTTGATTTGAATATGTTGCAAAAGTGATGAGATTATGCACGCGAAGAAGTAAATATTCAGACATTCAAAGATGGAAACATTATAAAATTCTTTTTGTAAAATGTAAACACACAAAGAGAACATTCACTCTTTTTTATATTAATTTATTGTAGTTATTTTTCTAAAATAATTTGGAGATAGTACTCAAACAAAGTTTTTATTTCAAGAGAAACTTAAAATTTAAATTTTAATTTCCTTATAATATCTAAAGAAATTTCCAAATCACCTATAAAAATTCGAATTGTTATAAAATCAAAATCATAAAATAAGTTGAAGTAAGGAAAAACCGGACCATACTGAAAAAATTGACCCAATTGATTTAATTCAGTTGGGTTCAGTTTTTTATATAAAAAGACAAATAAATAAAATAAACCAAAATTATTAACAAATCAAACCAATTTGAATCAAATCAAATTTAAAATATATGTAATTTAATTTAATCAAACTAAATCAAATTGAAATTTTATAGGTTCGGTTCGATTCGATTTGTATGTTTATAAAATTCGATTTAATCAATTTTTCAAAATTTTGTTTCAATTCGATTTGTAAAATGTAAAATTCATTTTGACTAATTTTAGTAAAAAATTAAAAAAATTAAACAGAACAAATCGAACCGATTGATTTGCTCATCTCTAAATTGAAGGTTAGGTTACTTATAAGTTTTATATCCTAAGAAGTTCGAATTGTAACAAAAAGTTATCTAGTCAATTATTATTTAATATATTGTAATTTTACAGTACAAATTTCATTTAACTATTATTCAATGTATGTATTGTAATTGTAGAGTACAAATTTTATTCTTGTAGAAAGCAAACTAAATTAGCTACTTATCCAAAAAATTTGGTTTGCACCCAAATATACTTTGATTTGAATATCTTGCAAAAATGATGCGATCACTGGCTTTTTTCTGAAAAAAGAAAAAAGAAAAAAATTTGATATTTTTCTGAAGCTTAAAAGTTGCAGAGGCAGGTTATTACTAATTATGTGGGACATGCATTGAATAATGCAATAAAATTCATTATTAACTTATTATGAAAAATAAAATAAAAGTAAAAATTTATAGTTGAAATATTTCAAAATAATATTAATAATTAGACATTCAAAATTATTTATATGCCACTTTTTTTTAGCTACATTTAATGACTCAAATTCAAAATGTTAGAGATATTACAATATTTTCCTTAAATTCTTCTCAACACATGGATGCATTATACCACCATTAAGGTCTACTCCAATATTCAATGAAAAAAAGAATACTAGTACAAATCTGTCATCGTATATGAATTGATAATGAGACCTACCAAATTCAGTGGCTCACAAATATTCATGAGCACTTCTTTTTCCAGCCAAAGTAGAAAGGGCAATACTAAATTGATAATTTTGATCCAAATAAATGAGTCCTTTTTTGTCTTAAGTAAGGGCAGCATTGCCTATTCAATTTTTTATTGCCTAATATACTCTTTATTCCTAAAAATTATTCTTCATTTAAAATTGTCTAATTTGTGGATTAAAATTTTTTTTTATCTAATTTATGGATTAGCCAATTTTTATCTTTGCTTTAATTAAATCTATCACTCTATTTTGGCGGCTAGAGCTCTTAGAGGCCTTCTTCGAGGTAATCGCAACGTATGGGAACAAGTAAAATTCTTTAAGATTACTCATTTTAAAAAAGATTTCATAAATATTTTTTTTATTTTTAAAATAAATTTTATGTATATGAAATTAATATCCATAATTTCATGTAAATAAGAGAGTTGCATTAATTCATGGAATAAATAATTTAATTTTAAATCTAAAAGCCTTGTACGTCTTTAATTCACATATAAATTAATATTAATTTTCATATATATTATATTTTAAATTTATTTTAAAAAATTAATTTCAATAAATTAAAGTTAAAATTAATTTAAAAATTAGAATATTCACTTTAAAGTTTTAAAGAACTTTTAATTTTTAATTTGAACTATATCTATAATATATACTATAAAAATATGTTCAATACAAGACGCAAAAATATAACTAATCACTAACAAATTAGATGAGATCATGGAACGCAAAGTTCTGTTGCGTTTAGGAGAGGTTGCTAAAGTGAAGAGCAGCCAAGGCAGGGAAATACTCGCACTGCCCACAACCTCTTTAGTCAGTGAAGGGACGGTTTTTGGCAGGAAGGAAGATCGTAAGGTGATTCTTGATATGTTGAAGTCTGAAGCAAGTAATGCAGAACAATTCTTTGTGGTCTCCATAGTTGGCAAAGGAGGCCTCAGCAAGAAAACTCTTGCTCAGCTGGTCTTCAACGATGCTTCATTGCAGTTTGATTTGAAAATTTGAGTGTGTTAGTGAAGATTTTAATGTCCATAGGATGACCACTGCAATTCTTCATTCATTCGGAGAAAAGTTGATAGTTCTTTATTTTTATTATTTTTTTAGGGCTAGTTTTTTTCTTAATTAAGTCTATTTTAGAAAAAATACTAGATAATGTCTTACTTTTGATTTGTATTTTGTAATTTTATAGGAAATCTTGAAAATTAAAACTTATTAGCGAAATATGAGAGTTTTTAAGGTCAAATTGTATAGTTTCAGAAGTTTAAGGATCAAATAAAAATTCGACCATTCAAGGACCTGTTTTGATATTTTTTAAGACAGAGTTTGAGTTCAATTTTCATTTAGAAGACCCGAGAAGACCATGCAAATTGAAAATTTCACCGGCTCCATTCCTAATTGGTGGAGGATTATATTTTTCTTATTTTAAAGAAAAATAAGAGACTATAAATAGGAGAAGAAAAAGAAGGAAAAAGAGAAATATATTTTAGAGAGTTTTTGCTTTGTTTTATTTTTTGAGAAGAAGTCATCCACAAGAGAAAGATTATTAGTCAACTATCAAGTTTGAAGATAAAAATATAAAAGTTTTTATCATGAACACTTTTCTATTTTATTTTCTATTTATTTTGATGTTGGTTAGTAATTCAATTATGAACTAAATTAATTAGGCACTTGGATATGATAAACTCTAAGATGAGTTTTGAATTGTGATTTTTTAGATAATACAATCTTTTCATTATTTTATGAAATTCAATTGTGTTTGTTCTTTATTACCTTGAATTGATATATCCAGAATATTATTTCTTGTTTTAATTCCCTAAACTTAGATTGAAAAATCAAGTTATTGAATAGATTTAACACAATTGAAAGAAGTTGCATATACCCATAAAGATAAGATAACATAAATCTTCCGGATTAGAATAAAACCTAATAGTGAAATTCAAGGAACTATAATGCAATCTTAGGGGATTTTTAATTAGAAAGAGATTTCAATTATTCAACCTAGAATTAGATGTTAATGATCTTGAGAAAGATTTCCATATAATAAAGAGATTTCTACGGTTCCATAAAAATTGAATTAGATTGTATTGTCGGAAAATCAATTTCTTAATAAGTCTTAGGGGGATTCATACCTGAGTGCTATTTGTCATATTGATCACTTTTTTCCACTCTCTAGTTTATATTTTCATTATTTTAGTTTGTTGAATTATTTTATTTTATTAGTTAATTAATTCACTTAAAATTACCGGTTAAATAATAGAGAAAAAACTAATGTTAGTACTTTTAGTCCTTGAAGGATTGACACTCGATACTCTTACGCTATACTATACTTGATAGGTGCACTTGCCTATTCGATCTACAAGTATTAGCGACCGATCGTATCAAGTTTTGCATGGGATTAAAATATTAGGAACACTTCATATCTATTAATTTAGCCTTTTTTTTTTCTTTTGTAATTTTGTCTTCTTTTTCTTTCCATCCTATTTTACCCTTCTTGTTTTAGTTTTGTTGTGGTTTCTAGTCTTTTCAAAGGCTTTAGCAGTTTATGACTCGAAGCAACACAACTGAGCTAAAACCTGAAGATCCTAAAATAGAGAGAACTTTTTATCAAAATTTAAGACAAAAGCGACAAGAAAAGATTGAGCATAATCAAGAGATAGTAATCATGGCAGATAGCCAAATGACTATGTTTGACTATGTCAAACCCACTGTGATGGATGTTGGAACAAGCATAGTGAGACCTATTGTTGCAGCCAATAATTTTGAAATAAAGCCTAGTATCATTTAACTGGTGCAGTAGTCAGTACAATTTGATGGTTTACCAGATGAGGATCCAAATTCCCATCTAGCTGATTTCTTGAAAATATGCGACATTTTAAAAATCAATGGAGCTACAGATGATGCTATTCGTTTAAGGTTGTTCCTATTTTCATTAAGGGGAAAGGCCAAATTGTGGTTGAACTCACTTCCTAAGGGTTCTATTACTACATGGAACTAGATGACAGAGAAGTTCTTATTGAAGTATTTTCCACCTGTGAAGTCAGCAAAATTAAGGAATGATATCTCATCGTTCATTCAATCGGATTCCGAGTCACTTTATAAGACGTGGGAATGCATTAAGGATTTATTGAAGAAGTGCCCACAACATTGGTTAGACACTTGGGTTCAGATTCAAACATTCTATTATGGATTGAATCACATGACTCGTCAAATGATAAATGCAACGACATGAGGTTCTCTCAACAATAAGACACCAGAAGGTGCTCAAGCATTAATTGAGGAGATGACAATGAACAAATATTAGTGGCAAACAAATTTAAGGAGTAACAAATCTGCTGGTATGTATAATCTTGATTCAGTCACTGCTTTGGCAAGTCAAGTTGAAGCTTTGAATAGGAAGATTGATGGATTGGTTTTAGCACCACAAATGGGTCAAGTGTTGCGATGTGACTTGTATGGAATGGGACATAAAAGCCAAGATTGCCTTAATATGCTTGGAATACAACAAGAACGAGTGGACTATATGGGAAGCATTCTACGATCATAAAATAACCCCTATAGTAACACATATAATCCAGGATGGAGAAACCACCCAAATTTTTCATGGGGGAACCAAAGACAACAAAGGAATAATCCTCCACTAGGTTATCAACAACATCAACAACCACCCTAAGAGAAGAAATCAAATTTGGAAAAGCTAATGAGCAAATTCATCCAAGCTTCCGATGCTCGACTCCAAGCTCAAGATGCCACTTTTAAGAATCATGAAATAATGTTGAGAAATCAAGTAGCTTCCATCCATAATTTAGAAAATCAAATTGGACAGCTTGCTAAACTGATTTCAAAAAGGCCACAAGGTAGTTTGCCTAGTAATACATAGATGAATCCTAAGGAACATGTGAAGGTGATCACCTTTAGGAGCGAAAAAGAATTACAAGTTGGACCTAAAGCTCAAGTCAAAGAGAAGGGTGTAGCGGAGACCCGATACCAAGGTGACGCACGTCCTAAGCTGGTTAAGGAATTCAAACCTACCATTCCATATCCTGCGAGACTTAAGAAAGATCACTTAAATGAACATTATGGTAAGTTTCTGGAACTCTTTAAGCAACTCCACATTGACTTATCATTTGTTGAAGCTCTTTCGCAAATGCCCAAGTATGCAAAATTTCTGAAAGAACTCCGAGCCAACAAGAAAAGACTTAAGGAGTTATCTACAGTGATCCTTAGTGAGGAATGCTAGCTATCTTGCTAAACAAGTTGCCTCGAAAGCTCAAGGATCCAGGGAGTTTTACTATCCCTTGTCTTATTGGTGATTTAACAATTGATAGGGCTTTAGCTGATCTAGGGGCAAGCATAAACCTAATGCCTTATAAATTATTTGCTAAGTTAGGATTAGGAGAGCCTAAGCCAACTAAAATGAGAATTCAATTAGCTGATAGATCAATTAAATACCCTAGAGCTATCATTGAGGACGTATTGGTGAAGGTAGACAAATTCATCTTTTCCGCTGATTTTGTCATACTTGATATGGATGTCGATGTTGAGGTTCCATTAATTTTAGGTCAACCATTTTTGGCTACAAGCAGAGCTTTAATTGATGTTAGTGCAATAAATTAGCTTTAAGGGTTGGAGATCAAGAAGTGACCTTTAAAATTTCTGATGCTTTTAAACACTCACTTGATCAAGATGACACTTGTTATTTCATTGATTCTATGGATTGTGTTATTTCTAATTGTATGTAGACAATTATCTCTCAAGATCCTTTAGAGCATTGTCTTGTTCAAGGTGGAGAGACAAGCAAAGAGGAAAGTGTGAGAAGTGAGCAAGTAGCCTATCTAAAGGCTAATGAAATAATAATAAGGGGGAAAGCTTTTAAGGAGATTGATAGGAGTGAGGAACACAAATTAAAACCATCCATTGAAGATCCACCTACGTTAGAGTTGAAGAAATTGTCTGCGCATTTGGAGTATGCATTTTTGGGAAACGATTCAAAGCTCCCAGTGATTATAGCATCTGATCTAAAAGAAGAGCAAAAAGAGAAACTTTTAACTGTACTTAAAGAACACAATAGGGCAATTGCTTGGAAGATTTTAGAGATAAAAGGAATTAGTCCCTCTTTCTGCACCCACATGATTCTCATGAAGGATGACTTCAAACCAGTTGTACAACCATAAAGGAGAATAAATCTTAACATGAAAGAAGTTGTAAAAGCTGAGGTGTTTAAATTACTTGATGTAGGAGTAATTTACCCTATTTCTGACAATTCATGGGTAAGCCCTATGCAGGTAGTACCAAAGAAAGGAGGAGTGAAGGTTGTTCCAAATGAGAAGAATGAGTTGATTCCCATAAGAACTATCACTGGGTAGAAAGTATGCATTGACTACCGAAAGTTGAATGATGCCACAAGGAAAAATCACTTCCCTTTACCTTTCATAGATCAAATGCTAGAGCGACTATCAGGACATGTACTATTGTTTCCTAGATGGTTTATCTGGTTAGTTTCAAATCCCTATTGCTCTGAAGGACTAGGAAAAGACAACATTTACTTGTCCATATGGTATGTTTGCTTATCGTCGAATGACTTTTGGATTATGTAATGCACCCGCTACTTTTCAACATTGCATGATGGCAATTTTTGATGAACTCGTGGAAAATATTATGAAAGTATTCATGGATGATTTCTCTATTTTTAGTGACTCTTTTGATTTATGCCTTCGTAATTTAGAAAGAGTGCTTAAACATTGTGAGGAGACCAATTTGGTGTTAAATTGGGAAAAATGTCATTTTATGTTGTAAGAAGGTATAGTTTTAGGGCACAAAATCTCGTGTAGAGGGATTGAGGTAGATAGAGCAAAAATTAAAACTATTTCTAAATTGCTACCCCCGACTTCAGTTAAGGCAATTAGGAGTTTTTTAGGGCATGTTGGGTTTTATAGGAGGTTCATTATTCATTAAGGACTTTTCTAAGATTGCTAGACCTTTAACTAAGTTGCTTGAAAAAGATGTGGCGTTTGTTTTTACTCAAGAATGTTTATAAGCATTTAACATTCTTAAGAACAAATTGACCTATGCCCCAATCATGGTAGCACCGAATTGGACTATTCCTTTTGAACTAATGTGTGATGCAAGTGACTTTATAGTTGGCACAGTTCTCGAATAGCAGAAAGACAAGCATTTTCAGCCTATCTACTATGCTAGCAAGACTCTCATGGACATCCAAAAGAATTACACAACTACAGAGAAAGAGTTACTAGCTGTGGTTTTTGCATTTGATAAATTTAGAACTTATTCGATATTGTTCAAAGTCATTGTTTATACTGACCACTCTGCTCTACATTATTCGTTCATTAAGTCAGATGCAAAACCTAGGTTTATTCGCTGGATTTTACTGTTGCAAGAATTTGATCTTGAGATCCATGATAAGAAGGGTGCCAAAAACTTAACAGGTGACCATCTATCTCGTTTAGAGAATCCTAATTTAGAAAAGCTAGACGAAGCTGAGATCAATGATCAATTACCTGAGGAACATATTTACAACATTAAAGAAATAAGTGATTTAGATGTTCCATGGTTTGTTGACATAACAAATTTCTTGGCAGGTGAAGTTCTACCAAAGGGAATGTCTCATCATCAAAAGAGAAAGTTCTTTTTGGATTTGAAGAATTACTTTTGGGAGCATCCTTACTTGTTCAAAATTTGTATGGATCAAATTGTAAGGAGATGTGTCCCAACTTTGGAAGGATGGAAAATCTTAGGGCATTGTCATGCTGGACCCGTTGGAGGGCATTATAGTTCAAATAGGACAACCAAAAAAGTCTACGAATCAGGTTTTTATTAGCCGACTATTTATAAGGATGCCCAAAGGTATGTAGAGCAATGTGATAATTATCAACGATCAGGTAATATCTCTCGCCATGATGAAATTTCTCAAAACTATATTTTGGTATGTGAAATATTCGATATTTGGGGTATTAACTTCATGGGCCCTTTCCCGACTTCATTTGGAAATAAATACATCCTAGTTGCTATAGATTATGTTTCTAAGTGGGTTGAAGCACAAGCTTTACCCACAAATGATGGTAGGGTTGTAGTTAAGTTCCTTAAGAAACTATTCTCACGTTTTGGTGCACCTCGAGCAATAATAAGTGATAGGGGCACTCATTTTTGTAATGAGCAATTCAAAAAAGTGCTTCAAAAGTATGGTATTACACATAGAGTAGTAACCCCGTATCACCGTCAAACAAGTGGCCAAGTTGAGGTAGCTAATAGGGATCTCAAATGGATTCTTGAAAAGATGGTTGCACAATCTAGGAAAGATTGGTCCCTTAAGTTAGATCACGATCTTTGGGCTTATAAAACAACTTATAGAACACCTATTGACACTACGTCATATAGGTTAGTTTATAAAAAAGCATGTCATCTGCCTGTAGAACTTGAGTATAAAACGTATTGGGCTATAAAACTTCTTGATTTTAATCTTGACCTTGCAGGTGAGAAGCAGAAACATCAAGTGAATGAACTCGAGGAATGACGATTAATGGCATATGAGAACTCCAAATTGTATAAGGAGAGGGCCAAGAAGTATAACGACAAGAGAATTTGTCAATCCAAGCAATTCAAAAAAGGAGATTAAGTACTTCTTTATAACTCTTGCCTCAAATTATTCCCGGGAAAGCTCAAATCTAGATGGTCCAGAACGTTCACTATCAAACAAATTTTTTCTTACGGCATAATCAAGGTAACTCATCTTGAAAAAGGTACGTTTAAAGTGAACGGTCATTGTTTGAAGCTCTATCTTGGAGGTGAATTCAATGAGAAAATAGTTTATGAGAGGTTAGACCTTCTCAATTTTGAGTAAAATTGTTTAAATAAATTTTAAAAAAAAAGAAATAAAAAGGAGGTTCATGAAAAAAAAATCCAACAAAGCATGTGTGGTCCATGCCGCACACATATGAGTTGCACTGCACATGTAAAAAAAAAAATACAGATGAGAAGAGCACATAATGTGCACACAAATAGTGTATGCGCAGTCCATGTCGTACACATATGCATAGGACCGCACATACCAAGTTCAAAAAAAAAATTGGGATGAAATGCGCACATGATGTGTGTATCTACAAACTTTGTGCAGTCCATGCAGCACAAATGTGAGTTGGACCGCACATGGTTATGACTATTTAAAAAAAAACCAACAAACAAAAAACATAAATTCCTTTCTTCCCAACCCACATTCGCACCCGCTCACCCCTTCCCTTCCCGCACAAACCTTCCCTTTCCACAACCATCCCGCACGCCTTTGCCCATATTTCCTTTCCCAAGCTGACACCCATCCCCGCATAACCATACTGTCTGACCCAAATCAGCTAACCCACCCACCAATTTTATTTTTTTTCCAATTCGTGACGTTACCCACTTCACTTTTTAAGAGTTTCTTATGGTATGTCCTTTATTTTTTTAAAAATTTTTTTTAGTCAATTTCAATTTTGTCTTAGGACCTAAGCTTATGCCTTTATTGTTCCTAGTGCTTCATTGTGGGTGATTCTGTACTCCGTTTGGGTATTATCTTGCTAGAATATTTTTCTGTTAGTGTTATTCCTCTTGATTGTGAGTTGTTTACCCCGTCATTCTATAATTGCATCTCATGTCTCGGTGTCAACCTTCGAAATGCCCTGCTCAACTCACTATCAATTTTGATGACACATGGTTTACTTCCTTGGTCCATTCGACTTGGTACGATAAGCATATTTTGCATAAATTCATTAGTGAACTTTCTATTACTTTAGACATTGATACATCACTCTGCATTCGAGCTGCATTTCATACGTTTGGATAAGAACGAATCTTGGATTTTCAGGGTCAATGTTGCCCTCAAATAGTCCGTGAATTTTATGCTAACATTGAAAACAAAACGACTGAGAATTGTTTAAAGATTCATTCTTTTGTTTATGGTCAGAGAGTAGTGCTCACTTACGCTTTTCTCGTGTCTTTTTTAGGAGTTCCAAATGTCGGTCCTTTACTTGTTTTAGGTCCCAATCGAATCACCGGTCAGCACCGCATCCCAAGTGATAGAACTTTTAATTTCTATAGAGCCACTTCTCAATTAGGCTTAGCTGCATGTTACCAACGGGACCGTTCACGGTACTTAGCTAAGCATTTAGATGCCCATTCAATAGTCTTAATTACTTTGCTAGCGTCTAATGTCTTTCCTAAGGCTATTGCTTTTAATGAAGTGCGCCTTTGTGATATTTACCTTGTGTATAAAATGATCTATGGTTTTGGTGATATCAACGATGTCCCTTTAGCTCCCATTGTAATTACTTGCATTCATGATGTTGTTCGTCTCTTGACGTCGCACACAAATTTTACTTTCCCCATGCTTTTAACCAATCTTTTTGCAAGTTTAAGGGTTGATTTTGCAGGTACATGCATGGTTCCTATGGAGTCGCCGGTATCTATTGATACACTCCGACATTTGAGCTTCTTCTCTACTACTACCCATACTCGACCATCCACTATCCCTGATCCCTCACCTTCCGAGGATGATGCTTTTGCTGATGTAGGGCAAGCAGGACCATCACAGGAACCTCCACTAGCAGTTGGTGAACCTACCCAACATCTACTGTCCCACCTACTTCGTGACGTTCGCACATTGCATGAACGCCAAAATCACTTGGAAGATGTGCAAAACCAAATGTCTCAATAATTGGTTCAACATGGTGAGCCCCTTATTCAAATTCAGGATTCTGTGTAACGTCTTCTGTTGCGGTCTCCTCCACCTACCCCTTGAGATTCCAGGGAAGTTTCCTTATTCCTTTATTTTTTTATTATTATGTTAATTGTTTGTTTTGTCATGCTACAAACTTATCCTAAACATTGTGGACAATGTGTCTTAAGTGTGGGGAGGTTTTGTATTGTTTGATAATTTTTATTTGTTCCTATTTTATTTTTATATATAAAAAAATTAATTAAATTAAAAATTAATGTTTATTTGCTTTATTATGTGAATGACTTATTATTTGCTTAGTCGTTCCCTCATTTTCATCTTAATTTGGTCCAAAATATCTAGTTATACTTTAAATTCACTTTCTTAAATTGCAAATCTTATTTTTCTACTATAGTTATTTAATTATCACTATCTTTAAAAAAAATCTCAAGGTTTGAAATTTTATAAATTCTAAAAAAATTAAAATTTATTTTTACACTATAAAGAAAGGTTTGAGCATCTTTTCCTGATAATGTGCTTAATTTTGTGAATTCTTTGTTGATTGAGTCCTTAAATAGTGCTAGAGTCTCTAGAACTTGATTTGTTATCATTTTGAGACCACATTATCGAATACAAGCATAAAAATAATTAAGGGAATTTAGGATTAGCCATTTGTTCTCTTTTCTTTATTCATCCATCCTTTTATCCATTTAGTAAGCCTCATTGAGCCTACAATCCCATGCTTAGCTAGCCAATGAAACCTAGTCCCCTAAAATATTAAATTGATCATGTTTTTTTTAAGATGAGATTTGGTTTCTACAATTACAAGGAGTTGTTTCATGAAATTAATGAGAAGTCATAAGTATGGGGTTGAGTATTTTATTCTTTAGGGTGGAAATGAGAGAATGTTATTTGATTAATGGCTTAATTTTTGAAATGTTACCTTGTGTGATTTTATAGTAATTCTTCTTTCTTCCTCTTAAAATACAAAAAAAAAAAAAGTCAAAAAAATGAAGAGAAAAGAAGGAAAAAAGGAAAAAAAGAAGTTCAAAATAAAAGAGGAAGAAGATGATGTATTTCTTTATCAAGGCAGTTCAATTCTATTTTGTAAAAGATATCAAGTAAAGGTTGAGAATTTCTATTATTTTTAAGATCCATGAGAGTGAGATTATGTTTTGGCATGAGATTTGTTCTTTATTGAGAGATCATGTGAGTTTCATTTGAGAGAGTATTTAGTAAACATGATCAATTATTTTGTAGTTCACTAGCCTAAAAACACCTACCCTCTACTAAGGCCCCATTACAACTAAAAGAAAGATATTTTGATTTGTGCTTATATTTGAATTAAAGTGGTGGAGAAGTGATTTATTTTCAAGCTTATGGTTGACTTTTAGGCTATTTGTGGACGATGAAAGCATACACTAACCTTTAAACACTTGGAAAGAGAGGTACGTTGTACGAAACTTGATAAATGAATTTTTTTTTAGGATTTGTGAATGGATAATCTTTGATGCATTTGATATAGGGTAGTTATGATTAAATAAGTATGCTAGAACACAAAATTTTGCACGTTTGAGGAATGATGAATTTTTTGCATAGCTCGGTTAATTCGATTTGTTATGATGATGATGAGGGGATGAAATATGTTTATGAGCCAATTGTGTTAGTTTTTATGTGTTGTATGCTTAGTGTTTTTCTTGTTTTGTTTTGAGTGTTTTGTTTGTGTCTTTTTCCATTAGCTTAGTATTTTTGCTTAGAGACAAGCATCATGCTAAGTGTGAGGGAATTTGATAGTTCTTTATTTTTATTATTTTTTAGGGCTAGTTTTTCTGTTAATCAAGTCTATTTTAGAAAAAATACTAGATAATGTCTCACTTTTGGTTTGTATTTTGTAATTTTATAGGGAATCCTGGAAATTGGAGCTTATTGGTGAAATATGAGAGTTTTCTCGGCCAAATTATGCAGTTTCAGAAGTTCAAGGACCAAATAGAAATTCAACCATTCAGGGACCTATTTTGATATTTTTCAAGACAGAGTTTGAGTTCAATTTTCATTCAAATTTGGAAGACCCGAGAAGACCATGCAAAATTGGAAATTTCACCGGCTCCTATTGAAGAGAGAAAGTTTGGTTTGATTCCTAATTGGTGGAGGATTCTATTTTTTCTATTTTAAAGAGGAATAGGAGACTATAAATAGGAAAGGAAAAAGAAAAAAAAGAAGGAGAATTATTATTATTTGTATTTTAGAGAGTTTTTGCTTTGTTTTTGGAGAAAAAGTCATCCACAAGAGAAAAATTATTAGTCAACTATCAAGTTTGAAGAAAAGAATACAAGGGTTTTTATCATGAACACTTTTCTATTTTATTTTCTCTTTATTTTGATGTTAGTAATTCAATTATGAACTAAACTAATTAGGCACTTAGGTATGATGAACCCTAAGATGAGTTTTGAATTGTGATTTTTTAGATAATACAATCTTTTCATTATTTATGGAATTCAATTGTGTTGCTCTTTATTTTCTTGAATTGATATATCCATAATATTAATTCTTATTTTAATTCTTTTAACTTAGATTGAGAAATCAAATTATTGAATAGATCTAGCACAATTGAAAGGAGTTGCATGTACCCCCTAGAGATAGGATAACATAAATCTTTCGGATTAAGATCAAACCTAATAGTGAAATTCATGGAACTATAATGTAATTTTAAGGGTTTTAATTAGGAAGAGATTCCAATTAATCAACCTAGAATTAGATGTTAATGATCTTGAGAAAGACTTTAATATATTAAAGGAATTTCCATGGTTCCATAAACATTGAATTAGATTGTATTATCGAAAAATCATTTTCTTAACAAGTCTTAGGGGGATTCAATACCTGAGTGTTATTTGTCATATTAATCACTTTTTTTTTTCACTCTCTAGTTTATATTTTCATTATTTTAAGTTGTTAAATTATTTTATTTTATTAGTTAATTAATTCATTTAAAATTACCAGTTAAATAATAGAGATAGAGCTAATACTAGTACTTTTAGTCATTGAGGAATCGACACTCAATACTCTTACGCTATACTATACTTGATATATGCACTTGCCTATTCGATCTACTGGTATTAGCGATAGATCGTATTATAATGTCTTACAATATGTGATACATAACACTTTATCTCTAGCATTAAACCTTAAACATATATCCATGGCATCAGTCTGATGCTTAACCTACAAAACAATTTGCAGGGGAAGGGTTAGGTGAGCTCCTTATAGGAAACTTAGTAAGGAATATGTCATCCAAATTCATGCACATGTCTTCACATGAATGCATTTCTAGCTATATGACACATCATTTGCATACATCACTTACATAACAAAACATTGCATATATGGATAGTTAAGTCCATGGGAATCCTGACTTGGTTCGCTTATCTTTCTCACATAGGGGAGTTACCTTTCTAACCATACACTTTCGAGGGAGTTACCTCACCGGTCATATTTTTTACTTATCTCTTACATGGGAGGAGTTTTCTCATCAATCATGTCATTCACGCATGACATTACATTCATTTCATATAGTTTATAATCCTTACATAGGTCGTATAACTCTTTAGATTCCCATTTCTTCCTTAAACTACCCTCACATCACATGGCATTTAAACATAATATTTATATCATGTCATCTCATTTCATCCATAAAAATGCATATGCCTTCTATATTAATATATCTTGGCCTACTATAGCATAAACATTTTAAATCATTATGCGTATATGCAATGAACAATGAAAAGCAACTAAAATCCTTCACTTTTCATTGCTAATCATAACTCTTCCTTGCTTTGGTTTTTTTTCTTTCTTAATCCTTTTGCCTTATTTTACTTGCTCTTAGCTTTATCCTTGCTTACTCTTAATCATCTCACCCACACACATGCCTAAACATGGGCATTCATTACCTGATTACTATAATATCTAAAATATGGAGAGTTACTCAAACTCATTAGTAGAATGCATAACACATAGCATAATAAGGCAAAATCCCTTGTAAGGATAATGAAGTCCTAAACATCAATCAAGCATGCAAACATAACATTCCTTATCTCTAATTTCTAACTTAACTTTCATCCTTCATACTTAGCTCTTTGTTACCATTTTCCTTTTCTCTCATTCATATATCAAAACTAATATTACCATTTAATCATGTAGTAGTATGTACTTATAATCTTTAACTCATTTCATAATCATCAATTTAAACTTCTAAATTCATTAAAATATAACATAAATCATCCATAAACTCATCAAGACATTCATGTATAATCCTACCACAACTAAATGAAGAATAACTTTTTCTTTCACGCTAACACTAATCATAAGAATGTCAAACAACATTAAGAAACTCAATTTAGCATAAATTCTCCTTATAAACATAATTCATTTACACACATACTTCATAAGACCCATCCATTTAACCATTATGATATCTAGACTTAACTCCATCCTAACTAAGATGTAAGACATCCTTTAAGACTTAAATACAGTTTTAAACCTCAAGTTTATAATGCTATACAACATTTTAGAATTCAAATAATATTAAGAAACTCAAACTACAATTATCCTTTCCATTATATGAGCATCATTAAATTTTGATAAATTGGGATTACGCTTGAATAAGTGGAATCATGCTTGCAACTCCATCATTTTACTGATCAATGAGGGATCGAGAGAATGGGGGTCAAAAATTGGTGTTAACCACCAAAATATGGCACATATTTGGATTAACCATGGATCTTTTATGCCTCATGCAAGATTTAAGCCCTTTTTCCAATTTTAGTGGTCAATCGGGCACTAAGGCAGGACAATACATTGGTACCATCCTTAATGGAATGTTTAGTCACTACTCAACTTTGTTCGAGATAAGAATTTGGGCAAGGACAAAATCTAACCTACTTGAGTCATTTATAAGGCCCAATTCATCTTAATCCTATCAAAGATCAAGTTCAAAAATTGGGGACAACTTAGGTAAGAGGTTAGGCACCCCTGAACCACTCGAATATTGCGATCTAACTTTTGGGCATCTTTGGTTCACTTTTTACCAACCTTATTATTAATTAGAATAATTAACACTCCTAAACATGTTTCTAACACATCATCATTAAGTTATCAAAATCACATTAATGGGGATAGAGGCATGCAATATCAAATAGAGGATCATGCATATCAACCAATCACAATCATGCATAATCATATAAAATGAGTCTTATCATGTCCCTTTCATCACCTATGCATAGAGTACACACATTAGTTGCCATTAAAGAGATAAAAAAAAACCCAATAAAGTTAAATATGCTTAAGTAAAGGACCTTACCAAATCTCCAAGTCAAGGGAACGTAATCAAAATCTAAGTCCAAAGTCAACAACACCTCAACATCACATGGATCTCATAATAACAACAAAATAATAAATAAGCATAAACATATGGA
This sequence comes from Omphalea diandra, assembly GCA_949677035.1. Taxonomy (NCBI): domain Eukaryota; kingdom Viridiplantae; phylum Streptophyta; class Magnoliopsida; order Malpighiales; family Euphorbiaceae; genus Omphalea; species Omphalea diandra. The sequence continues at coordinate 19,101 of CATIWR010154558.1, forward strand.
TCATGAGATATGAAATGTCAACATAAGATGCAAATGCAATTTGAAGGATGTTGATGGCTTAGGGCAAAGATTCTTCATAAATGGTATCCTAGCTTTATTGAACCCTCCTCCACATTGCTCCTAAAAAGCTAAGCATCCATGAACACTACTATCCACAATGAAAGTTAGGATGTTAGTAAAATAAAAGTTATCTTTTGTACAAAGATATGTGTAGAATGCAAACATAAAACATAACACAATGAGGAGTCATTAAGTACGAGTCTTTCTCCCCCAACTCTAATTATGTAGTCACCTAAGACATAGTGAAAGGAATGAACTAGCTAAAAAAGCTAATCAAACCTTTCTTTGGTTATAATGATTAAGACACAACCACAACCCAAGATGACAATAATAATAATACATCTCTCAAGGTCATAGGAATGAAGAATCACTTGATCATAGTCCAAAATGGTCTCAAAATAGAAAATGTATCACACCTTAAAACATCAAGTAAAGAGGAAAGATAAAGTTTGATGTATAGAAATCATACAACACACCTAAACTTGATCATTGCCCATTATTTTATTGAATAAAGGTCCTAGGTCATGTAAGCTACCCCTATTCTGTCAATAGAACTCCAAACACACTTACTAGAAGCCTAAAAAAAGAAAAAACCTAAGTATAGAAAAGAATGAATTTTGTAAACTATCCTCAACCAAAAATGGATGTAAAGACCAATAAATGGTTAGTACAACCTTCTAAGTGGTCTATATAGACTACTAGAATTTATAAAACACACATAGACTGGATTTTTTTGAAAAGATTAGGGAGAAGAAATAGGGAAGAAAATAAATGAGAAAATGGCCCCAAGATGCTTCTGGGTTGTTATTCTTACCTACAAATGCACTCAGTTATGAGATTACCCTCTAAAATGCAATGGGTATGCACAAAATGAATAGTAGATGCCTTGATTATATTTATGAAACAGGTATACCAAAGTTGGAATGGTATTGGTTGCACCACATTTATGACCCACAATAGAAAAGAACTATGAAGGTTTTGGAATTAGGATTTCCAATTGGTCTATACAACCAAGAGATTAGTTATACATGCCATTGGTTGGCTACACAACCATTTAGTTTACAAGAGATATGATTCCAAATGAATATATTGGTTAAGGTTTAATGCTTAGCAATACAAACAAGTAAGATGATTGTATAACCATTTAAACTCTAGCTAACATAATTAGGCTTTAGACCTTGTGGACTTGAGCTTGGTTTGCGGCTTGGTCTAAGGCTTCTCAAGGCCTTTGTTCTTCTTCCTTTTACAATTCTCTTTTGCATTTTAGGGAATAACTCTAATTTATTTCATCATCGGACTTGCATCCTAACCACAAAACTTAATTTTCACAGTTTACCCCTTGCTTTATGGGGCATGGAAAATGATATTTGAGAAATAACTATTTGAACAAGGCACAACAAAGCATTATAGGAAATGTAAACATTGAAAAGGAAACCAAAGGACAAAATTCTTTAGTAGCTCCTTGAGTAAGCATTAAGGTACATTCTAGCAAGTATTAGTGTGTTTTATATGCCTCCAATAACTATCAAGTAGGTACTAGATGTCTAAACAACATTTTAGCAGGTAGTAGGGCTTTAGCAGCTCTTTATCAAGTACTAAGTTTGGTTTGGTAGCTCGCTAACAGGAACCAGTGTGTTTTGTATGCTTTTAGTATCTCTCAAGCAAGTATTAGGTATCCTAGCAGCTTTTTAGTACGTACTAAGGCTAGTTGTATATTTATTATAGCCTCTTATAGCTACTAATGTTCTTGAATTTGTTGAAGGTGTCCTAACCATTCTAGCATTGGATTCTAGTTCAAGAATGCTTCCTAAGGATAATTTTGTGTCACACTTACCCTTCTAGCGTATCAAAGTATTATCCTATGTCATTGCAATCTTTTTGGGTATAGGTTCTTATAATTATAGCCCTTCTAAATGTCCTAGAGGAGTACTCTTATGAGAGTAATGGTTCTAGAGTTTAGTGTTATCAAACATCCTTTTATTTGGCTGGGATGGCCTCTTAAATGTGAACTTTGCCCTAAAAATCCCTCTAGTCTCCTTAGGAGGGTCAATTTTGACAATTATAGGGCGACAATATAAAGGTTGAAACTACTTCTCAAAGTTTTGGATGATGTTTAAGGCAATTTAGTACTTTACATCTGAGAGCTTCCTTCTTTTATTTTTCCCTTCTGTCAATCTCTATAGACTGTACATGTGACTTATCTATATAGATAACTTAACAGGATGCATATGTAAAAGTAGAGTAGCAACTATTTTACATCATACAAATTGGCATTAGTTGTCTATACATACAAGACTTGTTTGTATAGACAATCTCTCCTATACAAGGGGCTCAGCCAACCCTACGACTTATTTGTGTTTTTCCTCTACTTTTCTCTTCTTTTTCCTCACTAAATTCATTTTAGACATAAGATCTCATAAGAGTTTCCTTTGCTCTAAGATTTTTTATGACCGACTTATGTGCTTTAATGTTTGATGTTGCCGCTAACTTTCCAAAGGTTGATGTAGTCGTCTATGACGTGTTAAGGTAGCTGAAGGCTACCTGGGGCTTTTTTGGAGTTTTTCCATTGGCATAGGCAACATCGAAGATCGTGTTGAAGGGTTTCCAGGTGTGTCGTTAGGCTCCTACGATGTATAATCTATACTACCTCTTAGTTGGAATGACTCTTGGTGTAGTAGGTCCCTCTTTCTTAATTCTTTGAATTTTATTTACTTTTTTGGTTTCAGCACTGTAGATTTTAGGCACTACCCCTCTAAATTATTTCTACATGTAAACACTAGGTTAGCTTTAAAAATATTTGGAATTAGACATAGGACACTTATCTTTTAATTTTTGAGAATTTTCCTTTGTTGTTTGCCAAATAATTTGCTGCCTCGATTTGCATGTTGCGCTACGTTCTTGAGATCTGCATATAAAAAAACTCATTAGGGTTAACTTATAGGACTATTCAAGAAAAATGAAGCACATAATTATGACTTAGAATAATTATTTATTTATTCTAATTTATTATTTCATGAATTTCTCTTAATTTGGAACTGTACTGCATTAGTTTTGTAAAACTTGTATGCATAATTTTTGAACCAAGTCTAAGACTTTTGCAAGATTTTTCAAGGAAAATTAATTTTTGTAATCTTTTGCAAAATTTTGCAAATTGTCCTTGCCATGGTTGCGATTAATTATTTCCTACCTTTTGAACTTCTATTGTGTTTGGACACCTGCACATAAAAAGGTGTAGACCATTATTTTTATTATTCATAAAATTATTTATTTTGCATATGTGGGATTGGTGACTCGATTCTTATTTTGCATTGTCCAACTCAAATAGTTATTGCTTCCTCGATATGCATGCCTATTTTCCACTATCCTTGTTGCCTGGATTTCATCTTTTCTCATTGTGCTTATATTGTTTTTGGTGTGGGAGTTGATTTATACCCTCTATTTCTTACAAGATGACATCTCCTTTAATAAGGGAGGCAGATTTAATACTTTAATTAGAGTCTAGTTAAAGGGAGTTGCATCCTCGTGTTATCGCCTGTCTTGAGGAGACTGGCCTTCTATTGTTTCTCAAAGTGCTACCAAATAAGGCCTTATGAGGCAACTTGACTATGAGATAAGCATTGGCAGAGAGGTGGATGGATACCACTCACACCTTCCATTTACCACAGATAGGGGAAGTGATCACCCTTCTAGATTTCTCTTATCTAATTGGGATCCACTTCTTTAGGATTCCCTTCCCTACTGACGCTAATGTGCACTACTTGGTGCTATAGTGAGACTATATCCACCATCCTCTCGGTTGTATTCCCATACAAAGAGAAGTCTTACATTCAAGTGATCAAGTTTAAACTCATCCACTCTTATACCTATAAATGAGAACTGACCTAAGGTGGTAGACCAGGCGGTCAATTGCTTGTTATTCTACAATTTATAAGGGATGTTATTCGTGAACCCCTCGACGTGGTATAAATATGTCTACTACTCTGATTAAGGATATTGAGCTCATGCGCCACTTTGATTGGGGATCTGTGGCAGTGGCATATTTGTACCAGTTCTTAGATTAGTGCAATAGAGGGTTATCATATATAGGCGGTGCCTGACATGTGCTCATTATAAGTAACCCTTTGAATTTCTTTGTTTTGTTTATTTATTTATCTTTAGCCATCTTTAGATTGATATTGTGCTTCTTTAACAAGTTTGGGCCATAAAATTGAGGTTACTAGAGGGTGGCAACCCTCTACTAGATATGGATGACTACTACCCCAAGTTCACAAGATGAAGCTTTGCTCATCATCAAGAGCCATTACTCGAGGTCAAGCATAACTGCCTAGACAATATCACCTTGGACTAGGTATTGTTTCCTGTAAAAAGAAGTGATTATTAGTTCCCTATATTATTTATTAATCTTGGTTATATACTTATAATGTTACAATTATGGTTTTTTGTTCCTTTTGTAATTACGTATAGACTGGAGGGAGCCTGCTCATTCATGGCAGCCCAAGGTAGTAGAGGTAAAGGATTACTCCTCTGGGTGACATTTGTTGGCGTATCTTTCCCGGTGAGAGTGGTACTATAGGGAGTAGGTCCTTCTATGCAGCAAAGGGATATGTGCTCGTCTCGTGCCTCAACATCCACCTTTGGATATATTATGCGTAGACATGAAAGTTGAGTGCGAGATCTATGCAACATTGCTCTTTATGTTAAGGGACCAACTAGTCACTAGGGACTCTAATTACCAAAGTCAGATGGCCAGGGCATTTCTCAGGATAATCCCTAGGACTAAGGCAACAATTTAAGCGTTCCTACGACACGGGGTGCATAGTGGATAATTTTACATTGCAAGGCCTGAGGGATGATAGCTCATTATGAATGGAGGCCTCTGACTTTCAGGGGTCGTAAGCAAGCCCACAATTTAGGAGCTGGAGGAATGGATTTAGTAGTGGTGGGCGAGCTTAACCCTTTTATTGGTAACATGGATGTGTCTCGTATTACCTTATTAACAAGTTTTATAATGACTCTAGAGATCACCTGGTCCTTTTATTCCTTCGAGCCAACTAGCATCACCAATGTAAGTGTCCTTAACTTGTATTTTTTTTGTGTAAATCTACCTTTTACTTAATTATGTATCGCTAAAGTTGGGTTTCTTTTGTAGATCTCTCAAGTTGAAATCAAGACAGTTGCTAACTTGATCATTGCCTTGAAAAGGATGGTGACCCAATAGACAAGTTAGCAACGAGATGCAAAATTATGCATGCACCATGATTATGCTTTTGTATGCATTCCATATCCTAGCCATCTTAAACATTATGCATTTTACAGGAGATGACCCAATGTTCGACCTGAGACCTGTGGGATACAAAGTAGCATTTGGTAGAGTTGAGGCCCATATTGAGCGGGTGACACCACTAGTACCTTAAGATTTTGATGAGTTTATCACTTTGAAAGAGATGGACGGGACTGCCTCAGGGGATAATGAGAAGGATTGAGTTGTTGTCTGACCCTCCATTAGCTTTAGGATCTTTATTTCCTTTTCTTTTTCATACATTGTTGAACATCGATGCATTAATATTGTAGGACAAATATTTAGGCAATTTTGAAAGCCTTCTTCATTTGGATGGTTTTTTGGTTAGTTAGGATTTTTGTGATACAACTTGATGTGATTCTGCCTCAATTTTTGTTAACTCTAAAATTTCTCTAATATAAATACACAATTTTGACTCTATCTCAAAAATTTGACCTCTGAATGTGTGGTTGTGTTATTGTTATTCTTTTACATATATTCATGCTCCTTAGAACATGTATGAAGCAACCCATAAGCCCATAGTGTGCAAGGGAAGCTTTACCCAAAATTTTGCAGGAAAAGTGGTTTGTATAAACCATCAAGTTGTTTGTACAAACCATTAATTATCTATACAGATAGTTTGAGCAGTTTGTATATCTATATACTACTATGTACAACTATAATGCACTATTCACCATCCCTTTCTTCTATAAGTACCACTCCTCGATTTTCACACCCAAATATGCATTTGCACCTTCCCTACCACAGCTAAAGCTCTTTTAAAGTGTATCCCACCACAAAAGTTGGTCTAATCTACCTTGGGCGAGTTTTAAAGCCCTCCGATACCTCTCTATGGTTTGACTCAATTTGGATTTTCTTTGGGTTATGTTAGGCTTTATTTGTACAAGGATATTTGGTGAGATTTAAGCTTGGTTTGATGTAATCTATGTCCAGATTAAGTTATTTTGAGTTAATTTAAATTATTTCATTCATTTGGATGTTTTATAGGTGTTTTACCAAGTTTAGAGTTGAATTAACCAAAATAGGCAAAGCTAGCAACTTCAGAGACCAAGCTAAAAATTTATATGTGTAAGAGCAATCACATGTTGTCATGCTCGCGGCCGAAGTTGTGGCCTGGAATTTGGGCATGCCAAATCCTACTTTTTAGCTTTTTTGAATGGGTATTTAAAGCCAACCCTTAAGGTTTTCTGTAGAGAGGTGAGATAGGTGGAAAAAAGAGTTTTTTAATGAAGAAAATAAGGGCAAACATACTTCACCACAAGATCAAGTGCAAAAGTTCAAGAGATCATTGGATCAAGGAAGAAGAAGAATAAAAGATCTATCATGACAATTGGGAGATTTTAACTTTTCCTTCTTTTATTTCTTATTTCCTTTATTAAGATGATGTTGTTGTTTTTTTATTTGGCTTGTTTTCTTAGTATGCTAGGCTAGATCTTGGATCCAAGACCTTGATGTAGCCAGGGATATTGATTGATTGATTTATGATTTTAATGACTATGTTAGGACTTTGTTCCTTTGTAAGTGAATGTTTCTTAAGCCTAATGCTTGTGATTACTTGGCCACTAATTATATGATTTGTGTTTCATTTATAGATTAAGAGATTAGAAATTGAAATATACATAGAATCACTCCTCTTAGGCTAATTGATGAGTAGTGATGCCCACTTAACTTATTCCTATCACTTAAAGGATTGCTTGAGTTGATGAAGTAACACATTTGTAGTTCACTTCAAAAGATGGATCTAGAGGGATGGTTACATATTAAGTGACATCTCGAAAGAGAGCTTTTATAATTGGAGAGTCAATCGATAGTTGCATGCCTTAATCCATATGTCATTGAATGATTAATGATTTCATGATTTTTCATTGGTGAGATCAAGTGTCTTAGGTGTTTTATCATAAGGTTTTCTTTCTCAATTGCTTTCATCTTTTTGCCACTGATTAGTTTAGTTTATTTCCATTGCATTGGTAGTTTAGATCTTCTATCAAGTATTCATTTTTTAGATAAAAATAGAATTATCATACTTCAATAATTATAGCCCATGTCTTTGTAGGACGATATTTGCACACTCTTATGCTTTATATTACTTTGATCACTATCCTGATGTGGCATTTCTCAAGGTGGGATTAAGGAATAATTTAAAAGAGAAAAGGTAATATTTTGTCTTAGAATTATTGATTGCTTTGGCTTTAACCTATTTTGTGAAATTTGATCTAAAGAGGTTGCTTGTGATTTGTGGGATCCTCTTACCCATTCTTTCTATTTTAAAGACATTAAGATTTGCCCCTGCTAAAAGAGTTAGGTGTCATTCTCGATTGTTAGATCATGGGTGCTAATTAGATTGGTTGCCTTGTCTGAATTACCCACATATCCAAAAGATGATGGAGCTATTCAACATTTGGTATAATGAGGTACCCATACCTTGGGTGAGGAGCAAATCCTTATGTCTCCCTTTCTAGCTCTTTATCCCTCTAAGGGCCATGTCCGAGTAAGATGGAAGAGTTTCAATTGTAGAGGAATGAAGGGGAAATAGATTTGCAAGTTTTATCTCTTATTGAAGGAATTGAGCTTAGGAAGACATTGATCCTTACAATTCTTAGTAAAACAATTATGGGCCTAAGCAAAGTATCACTTGGTATCAATAATTCCTTCTCTATATGCGTATTATTATGTCAAGTGCAATTCTCTTATTACAACCTTCTCTTTATCTATTTTATATTTCTTTCCCATTATTCTTTTTTTTATTACTTTAATTTTTCCTAGACCGTCATCATCGGATTTCAATCTAATGGGTCGTTCATTTTTGCTCAACTCATTCTTTACGGGTTTTCAACCTAACATATTTTTTCTTATCTTTTTTTCATTATCTTTCTTCTTCTTCTTTTTTCTAATAAATATGGCTACAAGAGAAGTTGAGTTTGTTGGCTGCTCCAACTGTGAATGTGAGGCATTATTTCCCACTACATCATTCAAACTGACATCTATCAAAACCTATTATTGTTGAGGTATAATGGATTGAATGGTTGTCTCATATTATCTACTCTGATATCAAATGGACCTGTCCCTAGTAGAGTTTGATAGGGTTTACCTTAAGGACCTATGAAGACTGCATGATCATCCCTACTCTGTCATCTACACTTTTTATGATCCGGCCAAAATTCATCATCAGTTTAGGTCCAAATAGGATATGGTTGGCTTTCTTCCATCCTTTACTGAGGGACCTTTGACCTAGTGCTTGCTAGACAAGTTAGAGGCTACTTGGGCTAATCATTACATTTATGACATTTTACCATTTAGGGCCTTTACTTTCAATGATGTTGACCTCAAAGCTTGGTTGAGCAACAATTAATCTTATAGGATTTCTACTAAACATTCATAACAATAATAATGAGCATAGGGAAGAAACTTCTTATATTTCATTAAGTCTAAATAAATGTTTGTCAAAAGACTACCTTAATTATGCAAATGCATCTCTTTCTGATAATTTGCTTAATATGAACCATTACATTTTGCATATTACATATTAATTGAATGCATGATCATTACTCTTAATAATGGCATAATAGAACATTTGTTTGTCTTGCTTAATGTCTTGGTTTTGTTGGTCCCTTACTTTTGTCATTACATTCTTTGCTGCCATCCATTACTCCATCATTCTCTGATGGCCATCTCTATTGGTTAATTGGACTCTTTTGACTTTGGTTTCATAAGTATATTTATTATTATTGTTATTTTCTATGTCATAATTTTTGCCTAAGCTGCCCTTTTAAGTTTTCAACTTAGCAAACTTTTCTCTTTTCTCTTTTTTTCTTTCTCTTTTGGTGCCCTAATTTTTACCTAAGTTGCCCTTTGAGTTTTCAACTTAGAGGGCTTATTTTAATTTTCTTTCATCCTTACATGAAATACTTCTTCAACCTGCATAAGTTTATAAGTTCAAAGAATTCATTCCCATTTATATCTGACAACTTTACAGCACCACTAAATAAACTTGCTTGACCATATAGGGACCTTCCTAGTTTAGCCTAAACTTTCCTCGAGGATCCTAAGCTTGCGGTTGAACTGCCTTCAACACCAAATCACCAACTCTTATTGTGCTTGTCTTGATTCATTTGTTAAAAGTAAGCACTATTCTAGCTTGGTAAAGGTTGATGTGATAAATAGCCTTCAACCTTTTCTCATCTAGCAGGGCCAACTATTCAAACCTACTTCTCACCTGTTGATACTTAGGAATTTGTGTCTCAACTAATACTTGCGAGGACTTCATCCCTATATCATTTGGCAACACTACCTCCATCTTATATACCAAATAGTATGACGTCATTCTCATTGAAGTTCTAGCTATAGTTTGGTGCCTCCATAATGCAGAAGCAACTTTTCAAATCAATCCATATAAGTTTCAACCATTTTGCAAGAATATTCTTAACATTTTTGTTTATTGCCTAACTACCCCATTAGCTTGTAATCTGCAAGGTGATGACTTATGATGGATTACTTCATATTTTTTCCGAAATATTCTTGACCTCAGCTTGAAAGTGTACTATATTATTTATCATTATGTGATGTGACACACCATAATGACAAATGAGATTCTTCACTATAAACTAAGCCATCTGTTTTTCCCCCAGCTTGTCGAAGGCTTCAGCTTCCACCCACTTTAAAAAGTAGTCCACTGTTACAATGATGTATTTATGCCCCTAGATAAAAGCTGGTCTAATTTCTCTAATCACATCAATACTCCAAGCTGCTAATGGCCAAGGCAAAGTTAGACTATGTAATTTTCTTGATGGTAGATGATTGAAGCTGCCATCAACTGACACTTGCAAGAGTTTTGGGCCATTTGAATGCAATCATGCTCCATAGTGGTCCAGTAATAGCTAATCCTCATAATTTTCCTTATTAGGGCTTTTCCCTTTGTGTGGGGACTATAAACTTCCATAAGCACCTCTTTCATCACCTTATTTGCTTCTTTTTTTGTTAAACACCTCAGATTGACTCCATCTGGCATTTGTTTCAATACCATGCCATCATAGACTATGAATTATGATGCTAGCCTTCGAATCACATTCTTATCCCTCTTTTTAGCTCTTAGGGTACTCTCCACTTTAGAAGTGCCTTCATACATTATTATACCATGGTCAGTTTTCCACCAACACTTGCATCACACCTTTATCCATGTAGCTTGACATTACAACCATTTAAACTCTAGCTGAGAAAATTGGGCTTTAGACCTTGGTGGACTTGAGCATGGTTTAAGGCTTGGTCTAAGGCATCTTAAGGCCTTTATTCTTTTTCCCTTTGCATTTTGGGGAATAACTCTAATAATTTTCATCTTCGGGCTTGCATCTTAAGACCCAAAACCTTATGCTCACACATTAAAACTCATTTACATAAAGAACAATCATAAGTTTATTAAGACATCAATATCAAACTCAATACCACTAAGATGTTAGACGTCGCTCAAGCCTTAATTCTCATCATAAAGAATTTTGGGATGCTAATTAACATTTAGGAAGTCAATAATAATCAAGAATTCACGTAATCAATCTATATACACAAACTCTTTTTAAAGCTTTAATTATATACTGCATCAATATTGTCTCAACCAAAGTATGAAACATCAATTAAGCTTAATTTCCTCAATAAATCTAAATATTAAAACACTAATTATCATTTAATAAACCATCAAACATTAAGAACCAAGTGAAATAACTAATGCTCTTCAAGTACATCTAGAACTCCTTTTGAAGACAGTATCACCTTTCATACCATACTAACACCAGACTTCATCTCTTCCATTACCACCAAGCCCAAAAATACCATAAATACATTTATTCAAACATAAAACAAATATATGAGACATATGGAAAAATTATAACTTACTTGAAATAGGAAGGAGAAATTCACTAACTTGCTTAAAAGATGAAAGTAAAGGAATGAGCAAATTGCATTCTCCTCATTTTATTTTATACCCATGGATGGAGGAGAGATTTTGAAAGGATTTTAGTGAGTTTATACTATTAAAAACTAATGAAAAATAGAGATAGAGTCATGCTTAGATAAAAGATAAAGAGAAAGAAGTGTAAAAAGACTAAAATGCCTAAGTAGAGTATTTTAGAAAAAGTCCACTAAAAATGCTACTTCTAACACTTAAACTTATGTTTCCATGCCTAAAGAAGAAGAGAAAGGGAAAGAAAAAGGTCACAAAGGACTTAAAGAAGCTCAAGCCTAACCCTAAGCCTAAACCTCCAAAGGAGAGTGCATGTCATTTCTGTAATGAGTCAAGTCATTGGAAAAGAAATTATAAGCCCTATTTGGATGATCTAAAAAAGAAAAGGGACATTTAGGTTATTATTCCAAGTATACATATTATAGAGGTCAATTTATCTACTTCTGAATCCACTTCATGGGTATAAGATGCTAGATATGGATCTCACTTTTGTAATAATGTGCAAGGTCTAAAAAAGTGTAGATCTTTGGCGAAGGGTCAGGTGAAAATATGAGTTGCAAATAGAGTAAGAGTTGCTACCTTAACTATAGGAAGTTATGAGTTAGATTTGCCTATTGGACTTGTTTTGACATTGAATAATTGTTATCATATGTCTACTTTGAATAGGAACATTATTTTGTTTCTTGTTTGGACAAAAAATGTTTTGAATTTTTTATTAGTAATAATAAATGCTCCATTTCTTATGATGACATGCTTTACAATTGTACTCGTCTATCGAATGGTCTTTATGTCCTAAATCTTGATAACATAAACTTTGAGTCCATTTATAATATTGATACCATGAAACATAAAATCTAATAACTAAAATTATGATTATCTTTGGCACTGTCATTAGGGCCACATAAATAAGAAATGCATATCAAAGCTCCAACAACACAAACTTTTGAATTCATTTGATTCTAAATCATTTGAAATATATGAATCTTGTTTATTGGGTAAAATGACCAAAGCCTCTTTCACAAGGATAGTGAAAGGCCTAACGACTTATTAGGCTTAGTAATATTAATGTATATGGACCATTAAGTTCAAATACTAAAGGACATTTTCAATACTTCATCACTTTCATAAATGATTATAACATGAATGGTTATATCTATCTTATGAAACACAAAATTGAATCTTTTGAAATGTTCAAAATCTTCAAAAATGAAGTATAAAACCAACTTGGAAAAAATATTAAGGCACTTCGATTAGGTCGAGTTTAAGCTAAGAATTCATTAATCATCTTAGATTATAGGATAGTCTCACAACTAACTCCACCAGCAACACCACAATGGAATGGTGTATTTGAATGGAGAAATCAAACCTTGCTAGATATAGTTTGACCTTCGATGAGTTAGATAAATCTTCCAATCTCACTTTGGGGGTATGCCTTGAAAATTGCTTCATTCATACTAAATAGAGTTCCATACAAGGCGGTTGAAAAGACACCATATGAGATATGGATTGGAAAATCTTCTAGTTTGTCTTTTCTAAAGATTTGGGGTTATGATGCTTATTTAAAGCATCAAATTTCAAATAACTTGGCACTTAAATCAGATAAATGTTATTTTATGAGATATCCTAAAGAAACTAAAAAATATTACTTTTATAATATTTTTAAGAATAAAGTGTTTGTTGCTTGAAATGGTATCTTTTTGAAAAGAGAGTTCATTTCTAAAAGAACTAGAGGAAGTAAAGTTCAACTCGAAGAAATTCAAGAACCACAAGATAATGTTAAACCACTTATGGAATCTCAACAGAATTCACAAGTAGTTATTGAACTTGTACAAGTAACATAAGCTCCAAAAAGGTCTATAAGAGCATGTCAGATACCTAAGAGATATGGATTTCTCTTAACTAATAGTAAAAAAGTGATACTTGTAAACCAAAGTGACATCCCATCAATTGGTTGTGGATGGTCCAAACTCTAAGAACTTGTTAGAATCCATGAAGTCTGAAATGCATCCATGTATAAAATCAAGTATGGACTTTGATTAATCGGCCTAATGGTTTAAAAACTATTAAGTGCAAATGAGTTTTCAAAAAGAAAACGAACATGGATGACAGTGTGCATACCTATAAAGCAAGCTTGGTTGTAAAAGATTGCAAGTAAACATATGGTATAAACTATGATGAAACTTTTTTACCAATTGTGATGCTTAAATCCATTTGGATTCTCTTTATCATTACAGCATACTATGATTATGAGATATGACAAATGGACTTCAAAACAACATTTCTCAAAGGAAATCTTCTTAAGGATGTATATATGACACAACTATAAGGTTTTATCAATTCTAAGAATTTTAAAAAGGTTTGCAACCTTCAAAGGTTTATTATGGATTGAAGCAAGCTTCTTGGAGTTCAAATCTTCATTTTGATGAAGCAGTCAAAAAGTTGGTTTCATAAAAAATGAAGATAAGCCATGTGTTTACAAGAAGGTTAGTACGAGCGCAATTGTTTCCCTTATGCTATATGTCGATGACATATTACTCATTAGAAATGATATTCCTACTTTATAAAATGTTAAATTGAGGTTAGGGAATTATTTTTCAATGATAGATTTAGGTGAAGCTGCCTAAATCTTAACCATTAAGATTTATAAGGATTGATCTAAAAGGCTCATTGGCCTAAGTCAGAGTACATACATTGTTAAGGTATTGAATAGGTTTAGTATGCAAGATTACAAAAGAGGATTCTTGCTAATGTCACATGGCATAACTCTTAGCAAGACTTAGTGTCCATAGACACAAGATGAGCAAAAACACATGACTAAGATTCCATATGCTTTTGTTATTGTATCTATCATGTATGCAATGTTATGTACTCGACCCGATGCACTAAGTAAAATGAGTAGGTACCAATCAAACATAGGTAAAAGTCACTATACTTAAGAAGGATTAAGGATGCATTCTTAATTTCTGGAGGATAGGAAGACGAGAATGTTGTAAGTGGTTACACAAACGTTAGCTTTTAGGTTGACAAGGATGACTTTTGATTACGATTAGGTTATGTATTTTGTTTCAAAGTAAGACATCATGGCCAATTCTACAATAGAAGCTGAGTATACAACCGCCTTAAAAGTAGCTAAGGAAGCTATTTGGATCAAAAAATGTATCACTAGATTTGATGTTATACCTAGCATTTCAAATGCAGTGAACTTGTGTTGTGATGATAATGAAGCCATAACATAGGTAAGGAGCCAAGATCATATCAACGATCCAAAAACATACTCAAGTGTTTTCATTTCATTCAAGAGATCATTGAGAGGGGAGACGTGAAGATATGTAAAGTGTCAATCAATGACAACTCACAGCCAAAGCATGAGAGTCATGATAAGTCAATAGATATTAGATATAATTTTAATTAGGCCTAGTGCAAGTGGGAGACTATTAGCTATGAGCCTTAGGTTAATGTTTCTAATGGATATTTTCTTAATAATATCATGGGTGCAATTTTATTAAATATCTCTTTTATATTTTATTTATAACTAAATTATAAATTTCATGAATTGTTAATTCTTCCTAATGTTATCCAGTATGTGACTTTATAGTCAAACTTTTAGGTGTTAAGAATTTTATTCTAAATTGTCCATAGTTGGTCATTATTATTAGGGTAATAATGAATGATAACTAGTATGTGTTTGATTGGTGACTATGTTTTACTAGTAATGAATATGTGATATTAAATCAAACATATATATACATGTTTAAAAAATCTTGTACTAGACCGACTTGCTATGAGAACACTACATAAATTAATAGTCATAAGTGTTTCTCATGCAATAGTATTAACTTAATAATCTGAGCTGAAAATCACCATAGATTCTAATATAATGAACTTCATATTCTGATATAGTCTAACATTATTTTTAACCAGATGATCATACAAAACTAATATTGAACATGAAGTAAATCATATAGAGGAGTGATTGAGAAGGAATTTGTCTCTCATATATTTACGAGAAATATATGACTAAATTATAAATTTCATGAATTGTTAATTCTTCCTAATGTTATCAAGTATGTGACTTTATAGTCAAACCTTAGGTGTTAAGAATTTTATTCTAAATTGTCCATAGTCGGTCATTATTATTAGGGTAATAATGAATGATAACTAGTATGTGTTTGATTGGTGACTATGTTTTTACTAGTAATGAATATGTGATATTAAATCAAACATATATATACATGTTTAAAAAATCTTGTACTAGACCGACTCGCTATGAGAACACTACATAGATTAATAGTCATAAGTGTTTCCCATGCAATAGTATTAACTTAATAATCTGAGCTGAAAATCATCATAGATTCCAATATAATGAACTTCATGTTCTGATATAGTTTAACATTATCTTTAACCAGATGATCATACAAAACTAATATTGAACATGAAGTAAATCATATAGAGGAGTGATTGAGAAGGAATTTGTCCCTCATATATTTACGAGAAATATATCTATGGGCTCCTCGATAAGTTAGACTGAAGAGATTACATGGTCATGCGGTAATGAATTGATAAAGGTTATCAAGGTCATTTTACATCAGTCTACTAGGAGATCAAGAAAGAATTGAACTATATAAGGATGACATGATTCATGCCTTATGTTCAATTGTGATATAATGTGATAAAAAGATTATAATATTATTTGTGAAATAGGATAGGTCAGATAATTTACCTTCACATAATTTGGGTAGTCATAATATCTTGCTTGAGGCTACTTATGACTTGTAGGTCAAAAATAGGTTTTTAGGCCATGATCAACATTATATAAACCTACAGGGTTGCATATATAAAATAGACCCAAAGCAAAATTAGGTTTGATGCTCTCTCAATTTATAATTAAGATAATTATAAATATTGTCTAGATTATTTAATATTTATTTCATTTTAGAAGTTAAAACAGAATAGGATATTATCTTACTTATATCTTTTAAATACATATTTGACATAAATATCTTAAAGCTTAAGATATATATATATATATATATATATATATATATATATATATATATATATATATATATATATATATATATATATATATATATTAGTGAGAGCGCGAGATATGTTATAG
>CATIWR010154563.1:0-24563 GCA_949677035.1 Omphalea diandra
GTGCTACTAATGAGTCTCTTTATGAGGATTTTGCTAAGTGTATGACTAGGGAATTCAAAATGAGCATGATGGGAGAGCTCAAGTTCTTTCTCGATCTACATATCAGGAAAACCAAAGAAGGGATCTTCATCAACCAAGCCAAATACACAAGGGAGATACTCAAGAAGTTTGGCATGGATGGTTGCAAAGTAGCCAAAAATCCCATAAGTGATACCATCAAGCTAGACAAAGATGAATCGGGTAAGACAATAGATGAAAAGAGAAATCGAGGTATGATCAGATCTCTACTTTATCTTACTGCTTCTAGGTCGAATATCATGTTTAGTGTATGTATGTGTGCTAGGTTTTAATCCCCTCCTAAAGAGTCTCATGTAAATGTTGTTAAGAGAATTTTTAAGTATTTGCATGGCACAATTCACTTAGGGTTATGGTAATCCTAGGGATTCATCCTTTAGTCTCATAGGATATTCAAATGTGGATTATACAGGTAGTTTATTAGATATAAAAAGCACTTCCGGGACTTGCAAATTTATAAGAGAATGCCTAGTATCTTGGTTGCCTAGTATCTTGGTTTAGCAAAAAGCAAATGTCAGTTACTTTATCCACCGCAGAAGCTGAGTATGTTACTGCAGGTTGTTATTGCACCCAAGTCCTTTGGATGAAACAATAATTGAAGGACTTTGGCAAAGTGATTGATCACATCCTATTAAATGTGATAACACTAGTGCTATTAATCTTTCTAAGAATTACATCTAACACTCTAGGA
Source organism: Omphalea diandra (assembly GCA_949677035.1). NCBI lineage: Eukaryota > Viridiplantae > Streptophyta > Magnoliopsida > Malpighiales > Euphorbiaceae > Omphalea > Omphalea diandra. The sequence continues at coordinate 767 of CATIWR010154563.1, forward strand.
CCAAACATATAGATATTAGACATTATTTCCTTAGAGATCATGTGCAAAAGGGTGATGTTGTGTTAGAATTTATTGACACAAATCATCAACTTGCAGATATTTTCACTAAATCTCTCAATGAAGAAAGATTGAACTTCATTAAGAGAGAATTGAGAATGCTTAATGGAAGTTCCCTAAAGTGAAAATTTTGATCTTTGTATGGTTGCTATGTATGTTGATTGTTAATTGTATGTCTTATGTTTTCTTTGTGACATATTCCACGTGGATAACAATTTTTGATTCTTTCAAAACTTATTTTTTTTCATTCTTATCCTTGCTGACTTATAATTCGCAGTCGTTATCTTCTCTTCACGATCGCGAATTACAAGTCCTAGTCACCCAACTGTCAAACATCAAATCTCGTTTGCGAGAATGAATCTCCACTGTGAATTTTAGTCAATAATTCAAATTTTTTACTGTTGTAACACGTATTCTCGAGGAAAATTTGTTCGTTACTCACATTTTTCAGAAATTGCAGTTGTGATCCTTGAATTCGCATATGCGAATTTGAGTAACTGCCAAGCCATTAAGTGATTTAACTACCAACCATTACCAACTCTTCATAAATCCATTTCTAGCCATTTGTACACCCCTTCAATGGCTATATAAACCCTCTAAACAGTGATTCTCATCACTTCATCATACTCTAAAACTCTTATCCTTCCAAACCTCTCTAAACTCTTTAAATCCTCTTCATCTTTTGTAATGGCTCCCAAGAAGATCTCAAGAGCAAATAAAGGCAAGGTTGTGGCTCAGCCATCTACACCCCCTGCACTCCACCTAATGAAGGGCATCACTAAGGAGGAGAAAGAGAGCTACAAGGCAAATTTGTCAAAGACCATCCTCCCCAACAAGATTCCTTTTACTTTTCTATTGGAGACTTTAGGCATCAATGCAGAGATTCATGCATTCCTTTCCAACTTGGGCTGGAAAGAGTTCATCTTTTGGGATGAACCCAGTTACGAAAAAGTTATAAGGGAATTTATGTGCATGGTCCAATTGAGTCGCAAAGCCAATTCTCGAGCAGGGCAATACGAGTTAGTATTTCGGGTTTTTGGCTTATCCTTTTTATATTACCTTTGAACAACTTTACTCTATTTCTAATCTTCAAGTCTAAGAAAACATTCCTTTTATTATCTTCACACTTCATGTCATTTATTTCAAATTCTGGTCAGAAATTTCTATTGAAACTAAAACGCGACATCATCATCTTTTCCATAAATGCTAAAGGTGATGGTAATGAGAAGTATGACAAAAAGACTTGGCATTTCTTTTCTGCCTTGTCAAAATCAAACCTATTCAAATTGGCTGGTATCTTATGGATCAATTGATCCACATGAGTACCAAATCCAAAAGCCAATTCCTTATGTCGTCTCACATTACTGCGATCTATCGCTTTATAGGGGCACCTGATGAGGAAAATAAAAAATTCCTCACCAAGAAACTCATTCCTTCTCAGAACTTTATTGACCTCACTTACCTCATCAACGCCAAAGCCATACACCTGGATACATATGCCTATACACTGGGTGCTTTTGGGGCCAAGAAAATGGAATCCTCCTAAATCTCTAAGAGGAAGAGGTTCATCGTTGAAGAAGGAGCACCTTCAGTCCCCCCACCTCAACCAAAACCTAAATCCAAACTGTCTCTTGCCACCATTAATAAAAAAATTAGACAAGATGATGAGAATGATGAAGAGGTGATTCCTTTTTCTCTCATATATGCATAGTGACACGGTGGATTTGCAAGAAAGTTGGGTGTTGCTTCTTGCCATCTTCTAGACTATAATGAATTTGAAGATACTCAAGAAGAAGAGGGCAATGATGAAGTTATGGATGGAGATGATGCAGAAGGTGCCAATAATGAGGAAGTAGAAGAAACTTTTGGAGATGATGATGACTCTCCAACTTTCTAGACTAGGGATTCCTTATACTTTCTTTTTGCTTTTAAATAAAAAACTTATGATCCCATAGTTTGTTTATTAATAAATAAGATATGTTTCTTTGTAATTTTTTGTCTTATGTGATTGATTGAATTTACTTTTATTGCATTCTTATTAATTTTGCTCCTTATGAACACTTATCTATTTGTTATGCATATGTTATTTTCCTTATGCACCTTCTTTTTTATCTTGCCAAAGGAGGAGACATAGAAATAAGAAAGAATCTAAGTCTAAGAGGGAGAGAAAATAACTTGCAAATAATAACATAAGTTGAGGGGGAGCATCATACTATCATACTTAGGATTTTTTTTAGAAATTTCACTTTGATTGATTGATTGAATGCCATACTTAAGAAATTTCACCTTAAGTATTCATTGCATCATGTTAACACTCTAACTTCATATGTCTGCATTATTTTCCCTTAGGATCAATCTATGTTGTCAAAATAAAAAAAAGGGTGATTATTGGACTAGGATAGTTAATCCTAAGTCTTGGACCTCTTTTGATCTTAACAAAGGAGATTGATCAATCCTAATGTTTCAATTGAGTGTTGTTTTACAGATTTAAGTTAGATTTTCAGGTGGAAGTTGAATGGAGTTCATAATCTTCAAAAAGGCAAAGTTCATCCATATTCGCAGTCAGAAACTTCTAATTCGTGACCTCGACTTAGCTCAAGAATAGGATGAAACTAGGCCAGACGAATTTGCTAGCATCATCTCTATCACAAGTCATCTAAAGATGGGAGTTTCAAAGTCACAAATGAATTCGCGGTCAATGTCGCGTCTCAATCGCAATCACAAATTTCATAGTAACTAAAAAGGCAACCAAGTCCATAACTACAACGTGCCAAATATCCTAGGTATTCATTGAAGAACAAAATTTGCGAGGGCGACATTATGGATAGCTACTGCAATTCATGAAGATGAAAATTCTCATATAAACAGAAAAATTCGCATCCAGAGTTACGCCTTGTACAAAGAATAATCGCGACTGCGACTTTTGTAGGTAGTTAGAAAGCAACGACTATATTTTCCTAATAGACCAATGAGGAGATGACATGTGGACTAGCCATTAAAAATAAATGGAGTTTTCTACCGCAATTTTTGGCTCCCGTACGGAAATTGGAATGTCGCGACCATGAATCCTCAGTAGCAACCGCGACTCTCACCTGTCATGCAATTAATGCAGAATCTGCCTAGCATGATTTGGAGATTTCATGAGCTTTATAGTGTAACATCTCTTTGGTGGGTATGAGCTATAAATAATTTACCAAACAGATGTAAATGCAAGAGAATTCATTAACTTATAACAAAACTCTTGCAAATTTGCTATTCATTCTTTTTATTCTTTAAGTGATTGTTTGGTGTGAGCATAAACACTAATTACAGTAAGTTTTAGTGTGAGCCTGTAAAAACACTTGAGAAAGGTTTTAGTATGAGCCTGTGAAAACACTTAAGAGAGGTTTTCGTGTTAACCTTATAAAACACTTGTAAAAAAGGTTGTTGTGTGAGCCTGTGAAAACACTTGAGAGAGGTTTTCGTGTTAGCCTTAGAAAACACTTGTAAAAAAGGTTGTTGTGTGAGCCTTGAAAACATAAAGTGTAAAAGTTAGGTGTGAGCTTGGAAACACCATTTTGAGTGAGTGAAACACCCAATTGTAGAGAATTGGGGAGTGGGCGTAGGGTTGATTTATACCCGAACCACTATAAATCTTTGTGTCTTTTTTTCTACTCTTCCTTATCCTCATTTTAATTTTTTTTTAAACTCCAATTCAAACCCCCTTCTTGGTGGGTAGGACCAACATGTTCCACCATGGACATATTCCTTATGCCCAATCCTTCTCTAGATCTTCCACTAGAGTAACATGAGACTATATACTAAATAATGAAAAGGCACCCTTGTGAACTTCAAAAAATTCATTGACAAATGGAAAATCCCCAAAATATAGAAAAATTGAATCTGCAAGCAAAGTAATTACTCATTTTTCCAAATAGATTACACCATTTAAATAAAAAAAAAGAGATATCCATCTTACCATTCCTTTTGAGACCATATAACTTCTTACATAGATTTCCTTAGATAAGCATAAATAAAGGCATTATCATTATATTCATATAAGCCTTGTGCAGGTAGGCATTAAGCTTTTTACTAAAGATGGCTTAAACACATCCATACTAGTAGTCCTTCCAGATGCTAGATTCAGGGATTTTCAGGATTCATTGCTAAGTTCTGTTGAGTCTAATCTTTGCACAGGTCCCATTTCTTTTTATTATTATCCAAATTTATCCATTTCTTTAAAGGATGAAAATATTTTAGATTGTTTGAATTTATAGATTAAAACCCATAATTATAAAATGAAAGCTAGCTCAATTCATATTGTCCTTCTCTATAAAATCTATTGCAAAGCCATGGTTTTATCATTTAACGCCAAAGTATTAATCCATAGCTAGAAAGAAGAAACCCTACTCTTCTAAACAGACCTAACAAAGTCCATTGGAATGGTACCAAGACAAATAAGATAAAAGGATATCACTCTGCCAGAAGGATGGATCTTTGAAGGAGCAATTATACTTGTGGCCTAAATACCTTAGAGCCCAAACACAACTAAGTAAGGTAACATAGTATACTGATGGGAGAGTAAACTTATCCTTTACTAGAAGATTCACAAGCTCCAGACTCTTTATGATGCAGCCTTCTCTTCCAATACAATAGATATTAGAATAGTGTCCAAACTACCCTCAATCATACACTTACCATACAAGCATGAGCAGCCCAGATACTCCATTTCAGAAATAGCATACACCACTTTATAAACAATAAACTACACCAAAACCATACCTAGAACCATTTACACTGCCTAACCTAAACGAAATACAGAACCTACCCAAAATGAACCATCACCATATTTGTCCCATCTTTCTTAGTCACTATAGAAAACATTATCCATGAGCTCAATGTTTTGCAAAGAGATTTTAAAATTGATAAACACTACTTACATAAAGGTTTTATGCTAATTATAATAATGAGAAAAGACTTTGGTTTTCCAAATATTTTCTAAATGAAAGAGAAATCATACAAAATGAATTTTGTGATTTGTTTTTTTAAAATAAAGTTCATATTTTATTCTTTTGATTGGTTTGAAATTTATGTTGCACAACATAACACTTCATATCCATTTAAAGCATTACACAACAATATTACTAGCACCACTACGACTTAGGGAACTAGTAATGGTCAAAAGATTGAGTTTGAATATCCTCCTTTGAGAGAGCTCAAGATTCAACACCATTAAGGCATAATCATAGCCTCACCATACAAGTTAAAGCTTGAAACAGAAGCCTTGTCATCCAAAGACCTTAAAAATATACTTGACCAAAATAACTTTATAAATAACCACCTTCATAATATTTGCAAATAGTTAACCAGGATATAACAATCCTTACAACACTCAACTATCATCTTTAGCCTTCCTAAAACCAAAATCCAAGTGAAAAATCCATCTTAGACCATTTGAGATATCTAGTACTAGTAGAGCCCAAATATATAAATCAAATATAAAAGAATTTCTCCAGACCATCAAATAGAAATTGGATAAAATACAATCCAACATTGCTCCAAAGACTCACAAAGTCATATTTGTGAGGCACAATCTTCTCATACAGAGGTAGAAAAGGCTTTTCAAATAGAACCTTCAACTCCTTATATTACAAATTTCCATTAGAACCAAATGCAATTTTTTCCCTCTAAATACACTACCCTAAACATCAATATTAAACAAAAGCCAGATGTTTTATCTTAAAATAAGTATAATTCCACTTTTGTCTATGAATGGAACATAGATGGGATGTCAGAGTATAATATCTTGAGTCTTCTTCAATAGACGACAGTGCCTACAAAACTCAATTAGGAAATTGATCAAACCATTACAAAACTACTTATAGCAATTTTCTTGAGACAATTGAAAGGATGGTGGGATTACTATCTTACTGCCCAGAAGCAATAAGAGATCTGAATGTCAATTTGTCTCAATGATAATAATGAACCCATTTTAAATGAAAGAAAATAACCCATGCAATATGTTGTAACAACACTTATCTTGGCCATATCCCTTTATTTCATTAAAAACTCCTTACACTTAAAGGATAAGAACTTAGAACTATTCTCTAATCTAAGGTACAAAAAGCTAAGTGACTTCAAATGGTATAAGGATGCCTTTCTTACTAGAATTATGCTGAGAGAAGATTCAAATCAGCCATTCTGGAAAGAAAAAGCCCACTCTTAAGAGAAAACATAAAAAATAAGATTAAGGAAGAGCATAGAAACCAGATTCCATATGATATGCTTATATATGGAGAGCTCATCAGCTATGCTCAGAAGGAGGGACTAAAGATCTGCCAAGACATGAAGCTATAAAAGTAGTTAAAATGGGAGATGCACAAAACAAAGAAAGAACTAGGTGTCTTTTTACCAACAGTAGGACATCTCTTATAAGCCAACCACTTTTTCTTATCTCTGCACCAGATGTGAACACAAATAAAAAAAGCACGACCGAAAAGATAAGGCCAAACACTACACAGAACATAGCCCATCTAAGCCAACTCATCAAAACCTTAATGATAGCCATACAAAAAGAAAAAATACCATTCTAAATCAACCCTAAAGCCAACATAAGAGTCAAACCAAAGAAAAGGAAATGACTTGCTATAAATGTGGCAAGAAAAACCATATATCCAAATATTGCATATTCAATGGACAATTGCAAGAATTGCAATTAGAGAAAGATACCATACAGAAGATCGAAGCATTAATGGTGGATTCATCAAGCTTAGAAACTGATGGCTCTAGCTCCTCAGAAGAAGAATAGGCATTACACCTAGATGACATCACTGAAACATCTAGTACCAATTTTAAAGAAGAATTGGAGTCCAAAAGATTGAAAGTCATAATCACAAATTTAGAAGAAACAAAAGAGCATCACATTAGTGTCCTCACCAGATATCAATAGTTCATGTTGGATATCATCAACCACATCCAAGACCTACAAATTCAAAGGGATTATCTTAAAAAATTACAAAAGTCCTTTGAAGAAGAAAAACCTAACCAGACACCTTCATTAAGTTTGAATCCTTACAACATAACCACCAAATTAGAGAAAGCAAAGAAAGAGAGAACCCTCCTAAAAACACCATCTAAGATCTTCAAACAGAAATAAAAACCATTAAGAAGCAAATTCACCAGCTTACCTAAAAACAAAATGAAGATTCAGCCACCATCCTATTACAATAGCATAAAATCCTTAATCTAGATGTAAAACCAGAGGAGGAAAATCATGACATCAAACTTGCCGCGGTAGAGAAATAGACAAATAATTTTCTCTTCACATTAAAAGAGGTCACATGACAAAAGTATTTAGTAAAAATCACTTTCTAGTTTTCAAATAGTTTTCAATCAAACACCATTGCACTTTTTGACACAAGTGTATACTTGAGTTCCATAAAAGATGGCATTAGAGCAAGCATATTTTTAAAAAAATTGAATGAACATTTGAAAGTAGCAAACAACTCCTCTTTTAAAATCATGGCACAAACTGATGCATGTGTTGCAAATGATGGTATATGCATCAAAACTCCATGTGTCTTAGTTTCAGACATTTATCATATACTCATTCTAAGACTTCCATTCATTCATATCATTACTCCTTATACAATAAATCATGATCATATTTCTATAAAATTTAATGGTAGAAAGATTACTTTTCCATTTATTGAAAAAGTCAAAACTAGAAACATTAACTTGATTAAAGCATGCTCTATTTTTGAAAATCAGGTCAATTGCATCATATAGTGTAAGAAAAAAAAACACTTACAACACTTGAAAATGATGCTTTAAATATTATAATTTTGTAAAACTTGAAAATACTACTTTAAAATAGAAAATTACCCTATTATAAAGACAGATTGAAGTAGAAGTTTGCTCTGACCTACCTAATGCCTTTTGGTCTAGAAAGTAGCATATGGTAGATTTACCTTATGAGCCTAATTTCAGGAAAGTTAGATCCCTACCAAAGCCACATCGACATAAATGAATAAGGACTTTGAGGATCATTATAGAAAAGAAATATAAGATCCTCGCAATAAAGGTCTCATTAGCAAGTCAAGGTCTCCTTGGAGTTGTGTCTCATTTTATGTCAACAAACAGTCTAAGATTGAGAGGGGTATGCCAAGACTAATTATTAACTATAAACCCCTCAACAAAGCCTTGAAATGTATTAGGTATCTGATTTTGAACAAAAAGGATCTTTTACAAAGACTGTATGTTACCCATATTTTCTCAAGATTTGACATGAAATCAGGCTTTTGGCAATACATATTACTCCCAAAGACCATTATAAAATTACCTTTATTGTTATATTTAGGTAGTATGAATGGATTGTCATGTCATTTGGGTTTAAAAAAATGCACCATTTGAGTTTTAAACAATCATGAATGACATTTTTGCATCTTATTCAGATTTTTGCATTGTTTACATTAATGATGTCCAAATTTTTTTTTCCAATCCATTGAATAACACTTTAAACACCTTAAGGCATTCATTTACATTATCAAGAAAAATGGTGTAGTTGTTTCAAAATCAAAAGTCAGTCTTTTCTAGACACGAGTTAGGTTTCTTGTTCATTACATCACCTAAGGCATCATTACTCCTATTGAGAGAATTTCCTGATAAGATTATTGACAAACCCAATTGCAGAGGTTCCTAGGTAGTATGAACTATGTCATAGAATTCTTCCCAAACCTGAATCATCGGTGTAAGCTTTTACATGACATACTTAAAAAGAACCCTTCTCCTTAGTCATACCAACATACTGAAATTATCTAGCATATCAAAAAATAAGTCTATACCATCCCCTGTTTTCATCTAGTTGACCCTAATTCCCTTAAGGTAGTTGAAATTGATGCTTCAAAATTAGGCTATGAAGGCATCCTCAAATAGGTCAAAATTAATAAAGAAAAAATAAAAGCAATAAAGAAAAAATAGTCTAATATACCTCTACACATTGGAATGACATGCCAAAGAACTACTCCACAGTCATGAAAGAAGTCTTATCCATTATTCTTTGCATATCAAAATTTCAAAGTGAATTGCTTAATCAAATTTTTTTTTTTTTAGAATTGACTATAAATATACAAAAGATATTTTATAAAATGATGTTCAAAATATTACATAAAAACGAATTTTTACCTGTTGGAAAGCTATTTTGAGTGTCTTTGATCTTGACATTAAATTTATTAAGGGAGGTACAAATTCCATATCAGATTATCTAACCAATGAATTTTTGCAAAACAGATCATGATTCCTAGAAAAGCCCTAGACAAAGCCACAAAATCCAAAAAGCAACTTCACTATTCCAATCTAGGAAAAATTATGAGTCAGTTCATAAGATAGTCAAACCCTTCTCCCCCCTTCCGCAAACCGCCCCTTCCCCCACAAATAGTTGACTCTCTAAATACCTATCATGTAGAAACCTCCTTAAAAACTAAAACCTATAAAGAAATCTTCCAAGAAGAAAAAGTCAAGCAACACACATATAAAGAAAAACAAGTTAAAGATTGGATCACAATGGTCCAACTAATGCCTGAGCTTTCATTAGCTCTCAGGCACTCCCTGCCAACAGGTCCCCATAAATAAGTAGGTTCTAAAATTTGTTCACAAAATGCAACAAATGAGGTTATTATTCAAAAGCCTCAAGCCTCCTCACAAAAAATTTGTAAATAGTTTTAAACAAACAGATCTTTCTAAAAATTTCTTCAAATGTGATTTCTCAAAATGTCTTTTCCAGTTCTTCTAAAATAGAATATTTTTTGAAAGACAGATTTCAAACAATTTTAACTATGGAAGATGGTTTTTATTCTACAAATCCTTTTCAAATAATTCAAAAAATTTTTCTAGATGGATGGCATTATAAGCCATGGGATCTCTCAAAATCTCAGGCTTATTATGAGCAGTCCTCACTAAAAGAGAATCAATCAAACTGACATATCACGACCTCAATGAAAATGAACATTCCCTTTTACTCAACAACCAAAATCTTTAACATCATGCACCCTATGGAAAGGGGTTCACCTCTTTCCCAACCTCAAAAATTTAGAGCCTACCTTACACAAAACCTTTCCTTCAACCCGTGTTACACTTACTGGGATTACTAATAAACTTGGTTTAATCTTTTCTTTGTAAAGAACAAATCAAATAAACATTCTTCGTTCTATCTATTTTGGTGATAGAAATCAATACCACCTTCTAAACCGGTTCCTTACGTGGTGGAATTAGTTTATACCTATTCCAGAATTATTACAAAGCCCAATTGATGCAAGATATGTTCCACTAAACAATTTGAAACAACCTTGCACCCTCTCTGTCTCTTTGTAACAAAATTCTCTGTCTCGTAGGTTCTAACTTGGGATTATCATTACCACCATGACAAACAATCCTAAATTCCAATCTTAGTCAGAAGATTCCATGTAAAATGGTGAAAGAAATTTGCAAAATCACATAGAGCCTCTCCAAATGCAGTTAAAGAGTGGTTCAAAAACAATCCAGGAAAATCAATCTTCTTGGGCCAATCCAATGCATCATTTTTAGTAGAAAAATGCAGGATAATTGCTCTCTTAGCAGGAGAATCAAATCCATAAGATTTTTATGCCTTTATTGAATAAATAGTAAATAGCAAGGCCAATAAATCTCAGACCACATCAAACAGCTGCTCAGAACCCTTTATTGATTTGAATAATGATAATGAAGATGACGATCTCGGTATCTTCTCTCTAATAAAGCATTGATGTAAAAAAAAAAGTATAAAAATATTTTAAGCAATCAATCAAGTAGCAAAAATAGACTTATTGGCAAAATGTGAGAAAAGAGTTTCTGTAAATAGCGCTCTAGTGAATAGTACCCCAACAGTGCTCCACCGACAAATAGTGCCACTTAACATATAGTTGTTCATATGGCTAAGCAATTATGCAAATTCCTTCCATAATTACTAAGCAGTGCCATCAAGAGTCCTCTATTTTCAAAGACACAAGTAAAGGCAAAGTTGTTTTTCTACAACAAAAGCTCTCTTCATCACAAGAGCTAAAACATCTACTGCCCTCAGCCCTAAGCCTTCCCTTACCCTATAATACAGAAACCCATTATCTCATACAGATTGTAACCCTCAAACAGTCATCTTCCATCTTTGTAAAATCATTTTCATATAGCTTTTGAAGAATTAAACATTCAATGAGTTTTTTTTTTTTCATACAGTTTTGTATTTTATTTTCATGAGTTTCACATATATATATTCTTCACTTCATACTATTATCAGATCTTAAGGTCATACTGATATCAATGCCATGAGGGAAGAGTTATGTTCTGTAGTATATTTTCATAGTGTGTATATATATATATATTACTTCTCATTTTTATTCATACATTTCCTCATTTTTCACCAATTCAACTACCTGATTCAGTTTTAATCTAATATTACTAATCTTATTTAATAAAGATAATAATCTCACTATGGAAAGAGAATCCTTAGAACAACACAAGGCCCCACTTGGTCAGGAAATGGCTTGTTGCATTTCACCTACTGACAATGAATTTCAAGTACTTTGGCTGTAGTTTGTAATAATATCGGATCGATAGTTATAGTAATTAATAAAAAATCCTTACAAATGTTTTATTTTTTCCTGTAAATTTCTCGAAGAATGAATTCCAAGAAAGTAGTATGGAAATTAATATGAGAAAGTAGTACAGAAATTAAAATGATAAAACATAACGATGATAAAATATAACGATAATATAATCAAATAGTCAAACTGAGGAAAAACATTCAATTTCAATAATTCAATTAAAAAAAAATCAATTTTCTTCTTCCTCAATTCCAATTCGTTTTTTTTTTTTTCCCCTCTTAACCCACGACAGTAAAATTTGCATTTCTTAACTTTTTTTACAACAAAACATCAATCTACATTTAAATTTGGATTGGAATTTTGATTTAATTGAGTAACTTTTTTTATTTCTGGTTCTAAGATCAGAAATTATAGTAATTCATCAATTGGAAAGCAACATAATTGTCGTTCTTCCTGAACTCATAAAATAGAATTCAGTTGCACTGTTTGATGACTGACATATAAAAGGCCAGGACAAATTGTTCAAGTTTAGGGTACTTCAGCCTTCAGTTAACATTAAAACAAGAAGGAGACCATGATCACTAGCAAATGCTAGCAGCAAGGGCAAATCTGCCTGCGTAATGGAACTACACCAAAAATTATCTAGAAGTTTGTTCAATGATAAGGTAAAACCCCAATCAAAGGCTCCATGCCTGCCAGTTGATGACTTAAGAACTTGTACACTGATTCAGTTGTCATGGCAGCTACTCTGACAACAATGCCTATTCCCTGTACAACAAAGTACTACTGTTAGCTTGTCATTCATATATTCCAACTATTACAATTTAATTGATAACAGGATATTAAGCATATTTAAATTACTTAGTGCACATTCAGTACATCATAATGAAACATAATAGAATACAATGAGATGAACTTTTTATGTCTTATGACATTGAAGTTCTATAAATATAATATAACTTATATCTAATTAGATCCTATCACACTAGATTACATTATGCCAAAACTGCATTTCAAGATTTGCACAAAACAATCCCCCTCGTAATAACATAAATAATTCATAAAGAATCAAATATCAATAGCATTTTTGTGTACAAACATAGTTTACTTACGATATCAAACGTAAGAGTAGAGAGAGAGAGACACCAAGAACGAGTGTCTTCAATGGCTAAGATACCCTTGATGCCCAATGGGTAAAACAAAACAATAACATTTCTAAGAAAACACAGAATAGACTTCAATGGCTAGTATATTCTTGATCTCAAATGAGTAAAACAAAAGCAGAACATTTCTCTTATAGCCAATTTATAGAATTATATTTATAGATTGGTAAATAAAGCAGACGTAGTTATCTCTTGATGCATTCAAACTAGTGATGTGAGGACAATAAAATCAGATAACTCTTGGCATGCACATTGCCTGAGTAGTAAAAAGCAAAATGGCCAAGATTAGCAAGCTACTGTAAGCTATCATTCAAAAAGAGGAAACATGAGAAGGAAGATGCAATAAATGGGAAGAACACTTAGTGATATTCTAGTGGTGTCAAGATGAAATACCTTAGGACCAAATATGCTGCAAGATGCAATAAGCGATGGTTTGGAGAAGCAATTACTGGAGTTTGATTTTATATGGCCACTTAAGCCAGCAAAAGGCATGTGCAATTCATCGGACATTATCCTTTTCACATTCTCTTGAACTTGAGTTTGAATGTGCTTCAGCTTTGGCCTGGAAAATACGAGGCATAGATCTCATGTTGACAATTTATAACTTTATTTCCCAACCTTTCAACCATACTAAACCTAGACTACAGGAAAATGTCTACCCCAAAAGTATAACCATTGCAATGACTTGGTAGTCCCACATTCTTTCGGTGATGGTAGTGATGCTCCCGTGCTCTAGCAATACCTGTTACAGGATATCAAACCATTTAACACGGAAGAAAAAGACTCCAGGTGATCAACTCTGGGAGCTGAATAAAGGAAACAAATGGAACCAAGGAGTCAGCAATTATTGAAAGAAATTTCTACAATATTGTGAAAAGAAAATAGAATTACCTCTTATTTTGCACTTGTATAACATCATGGCTGACAGGATGAAATACATTTTTTAGCAACATAAGATCATAAGTTCAAATAGGAGATTTTTTTTATTTTTTATTTTTTTTAAGGACTTAAGGGAAATATAATTGATGATGTGAAATGACCAAAAAATGGAAGAAATATAGTGAGCGAGTGCAAGATCAAGAAACTAAGAGGGAGAGAAATTAACAATCATAAATTGAGAAAACAGCAATTTTATCTACCTAGCATGAGAAACAAATGTTGTCTAATTGGTCAACCCAAAAAGTAAATAGTCGATTAATTTTCCAATTTTTTTCTGAAACATAATGTCCAAGGTGATAGAGCAATGGTTAGAATACTCTCGAACTAGGGATTCCAGGTAAAATATCATCAAAGATGGATGCAGTCACCAGCAAGCAGTACTGGATTTAGGGAATGGATGTTACCAAATGCCTAACAGGTTCCTTGGCGTGAAGCAAAAATAAATAAATAAATAAAAATAAAAGGAAGTACAACTACATTATCAGATAGATTAGTTGTTGTTGATTCTTGTAACAGGAGGAAAAAGGCCTACAAGCTTCTAAAATAGCATTCTGATTGACAAAAATAACAAATATTAAAATGATCAGTCAACTTGGAGAATATTACAGTATCAAGAAACACGGGCTGATCCTCATCCAAGAATATGTTATTGGTGCTCCTATAAAAATCCAAATCCCATTTTTCTCCACTTTCATGACGTCCACTGGTAATCCAGTCAACAATTACCAAATTTGAGTCGAAAAGCACTCTAAAGACTTGTTTCTGGGAGTATCTTGCAGTTGAAAAACATGTCACTGGATCTGGAAGGACAGCCAAAAGAGAACCACTGCCAAGTCTTGCCTACCGCATGGAATAAAAGTAACCAAATCACTTGAAATAATCTGTTCCATAAATAGTAATCAGCGGAATTTCTTATGAACTTTCCTCCATCATTAAAGCCCACAATTTCTTAACTCCATATAAGTTTTTGACCTACAAATGAATTTCTTATGGAGTTCACTAAATAAAGGAATATCAACTACTTTTATTAGAAAAGAATAACTGCCCTTCAATCCACATATTCCATCAATATCTTGAACTTGGAAAGCCAAACAGTGGGGATCTAGTGACTTGTGAAATATGGCATAATCAACAAAACATCACTGAGGGCACAATGTAATAACCATCATAACACAGTACTATTATAATAAGCTTCAAGATGATAAAACTTATTTGTTGGTGATGATGATGATGTATCGAATTCAATGCTAATTCAATTCAGGAAAGATAATTACCTCAAGAAGTTGTTCAGAACATTTGGATCCCAAAGACTTGTACACCTACAGATCAGATTTTAAAAGAATTTATTTCACTGAATTAAACACAAAATCAATTAAACAATTACATAAGTCAAGAAATTAAGGCAAATCTATCAACATAGGATAACCTTGGTAGAAGCCTGGGTTGTTAGGACGGCAGTGCATCCATCTCCAACAATAAATGCACATGATATAGAGTCTCCCTACACAGAATAGAATCAATAAACAAAATTTAAACTAGTAATATACAGAGAAACAAGGACCCAAAAAGAGATGAGACGGATACATAGGTCATACAGAGACAATACCACCACCATAGGTGAGGATGTAAATCCAAACAGCATCAGTTGTCGAAGGACCCACCTGAAAAAAGACGGATCAGACCATCAAATGCAAAAGAAATTGATGCTATTTTGGAGAGCACGTGAGGTAAGTAAAATAAAACATAGTAATAAAAACCTTAGTGGGAATGATGAATTTGAGAGGATACTTAGAAAAGCATCTCGTGACTGTTGATTTGCCTCCAACTTTCTCCACTATTACCCTTCCTGTTTCCATCTCTTTGCTCTCCATTTCTAATTTGGGGAAGTTTTTTCAGTTGTTTTCTCTGTACGGCTTCAATCTCTGCGTCGCCCCCGATCATACGTATTTTAAGACTATAGTGCCAAATGTATGCAAGTGCTTTTCATGATCTTTTTTTTTCTTTTTTTAATAAAATAATTGTACTTTTAGTTTTAAAATTTTTTTCGTCAATTTTCAAGCCACAGTGAGCCTTATTTTTGTAAATAAAAAAACATAATAGAATTTTTTTTTTTTTTATTTTTGCTAATTCACAACTAAGGGGATGGACGAAAGCTGTACATTAACCAACAAGACCACTTCTCAAAAAAAAAAAAAAAAAAAAAAACCCAACCTCATGTAAAATAACAATAAATCTCTTAATAAATTTTATCTAAAAGTAAGATAAATCTCTACTAAACAAAGTTGGAAAGTATAATAAACTTTTATTTTTAAAAAATTTCAATTAACATAAGCTGAATTAATATTGCTATGTTTGACTATAGGTGAATATTTAAACTTATCATTTTTTTTTTATTAGGGTAATACTAGTTGTGGGCTCTCGAATTTACGGCTCACTAGAATTTTTTTTTTTTCAACTGCACTATTATCGATAGATCGAAGGGATCAGTCTCCTAAAAAAGCATGAGATTATCGATTCGAGGATGAAAAGGTTTTGATGTTAAACCTTCAAATGAGAAACGGAGTCACCATCTATTATTGTTCGAGAAAAGAAAAAAGCGCATAATTGTCGAAATTAGATCTTTGGGCCAAACTTATCTTCATTCTCATTGCGCCATCTGAATACTATTCTGGCTTTCTTTTAATTATTATTTTTCATTTATCCTCATAGGCCATTCATCTATTTTAAGTCTTCATACAAAACAATTTAAATGTACTATATATATATATATATATGCAAGAAAATAATATAATTACGGCGGAATTGGAGGATACATAGCCAAATGATGGGAATCTTTATATAAGAGCTAATAAATGACAAATGAATTATAGATGAATAATATAAAAATATGAGAAAATAGAAAGGAGACAAAAAAAAACAAAAAAAAGCAAGAGAACACATTATTGATCTTTTGGACGATAGCAATACAAGAAAGGAATAAATCGGGTGCTTATTAAAACTATTTGGAGGCTTCTTTGGAAGTTTCTTACTTCAATTAATACTGTGGAAGCTTACATAATTCACGTTTACTTTCAAAATAAAAGAGTGTTCTAGCAAAATACCCTAGAAGGGGTTGAATAAGATAAGAACAATTTTAAACCTTTTTCAAGCAAAGTTGAGAGAATCAATCATATAAGAATACAAAAAGGTTTGGTTCAAGCCAAGCCTACATTCTCTCCTCCATATCTGTTAGAGATTTTCATTAACCAATAGCTTGCAAGTGCTATTGAAAATCTCTACACAAGTGAATTTAGCTAGGTACCATTCATGATTTCACGACATGAATTTGAAGGCATCACCTAAAAGTCTTTGACAACTAATTTAGGAGCACTATTCAAAAAAATTTTTAAGATAGTTTGCAAGTATTTTAAATCTTTCAAAAATCAATGGTTTAAAAATTTTTTTCTCCAACCCAAGAGTTCTTTCATACAAGAATTACAATCAAAGTAGCAATGAATACTCTCATACTCAAACTCTTATCAAATGAGATATTATCTCTTTAGCTTGCTTATGTGAATTGGAGTTTGGTGTTGTTGATGAAGCCAAATAATCTTCTTCTCTTTTTAAAGAATAACTCTCATTAACACTTAAAAAAAAGACTTAGTTTAAGTAACTAAACTTTAAGACCCTTAAGATCACTCTTTGAAGCTTTAAAATCACTTGGAGTTTTTTTTTTTTTAGCTCTTTTAACTTTTTTTAAAAAAAATTTCAAGCTTTTGATCCTTATATAGGTGAGGAAAGAAACTAGTCAATAGACACAAAGAGGAAGCCTATCACACTATCAATATAGTTGTTGGAACTATTGTTAATGATTGTTAAAAGTTCAATACCTAGTTGGTCTTACTTTAATGATCATTGAGAGTCATACCATCATTTTTTTCCACCACTATTATGTCTATAAAATGCTCATTGAAATATAGTCTATAAAATGTTCATTGAAATACGGTCATTCCCTTCAATTTCTTGAGCTTAGCTAAATCAACAATATCCATGTGAATTCTTAATGATCATTGAGGATAGTTAATGCCTTATTAAAATGTTAACCATCATTGAGCTCTTTAGCCCTTAGTCATCGAAGTACCTCATGGTATAGCTTTAATGCTCATTTGATTTTGCCCATGCTTGTTGATTTCATCTCAACACTCATAAGTAGCTTTCTTAACTATCATTAAGACTTACAAAAGAGTTAGGCAATTCTATTAAACTTTTTCAACCATCGTTTGTCACTCTTTAATGCTCGTTATTCTGTTCAACAGTTGTTGGTTCATTTTGCTATCCACATTCTTGATGGAGTTAACAATCATGCTTTCAATGTTTACTAAGTTAATTCCCATATACTTTCCCACAGCATACCTACATGGTCCACTCTGTCCCTATTCTAGGTCCTCATAAGTTACATCCAACTCAACACATTTCCTCTTGACTGGTTTGCCTATCTCTCATATCTATTGAGTAAGCATGTAATATTGAAATGCCTCATCCCATTCTTCATTAGGAATCTTCTTATTATCCTTCAATGGTCAACTATTTTATGGGCCATACCACACTGTGAAAAGGTCCTCTTCTACATCTTCCTCAGCCTTTATCACCTATTTGTCTTTCCTCTTCTTCTTACCTTTACGACATTCTTCTTCTTCAAATAAGTCCCAACAGTTTCAACATTTAGACTCTACATCCTAGACTTGCATTTGTTTGAATGTCTTCTCTAAATCATCAAGGGACTCGATTTTCACCTTTTCTTACTTTATTTCCTTAATCATTACTTCCTCAAATCCAACAATGGCCTTCAGACATTTTGACTCACCACCTTCTCACAGTCTACATGAAAACTTAAACCAGGTCTAGTAGTTTGAGTAAGAAAGTGCGATAGGTTCATTACACCAATGAAATTCTTACTAATCCTTACCTTGGGATAAAGTTCTTACTCTTCACGATATTTGTTACATAGCACGCACAGGTACTGTCCTGAGGAGACATGCCTTTATCCAAATACGATATCCACCAAGGTAAGCCTCTAACTCCTTCCCTGGTTACCCCTTCAAGGCATGCTTGAACTCTCTATTCTTGAGGTTAAAGCCCTAGAACATGTACCTTATAGGATCTTGTGTCACCGTCATGCGTTAGGCCCTTCCCTTCATAGGAGAACCCGCTCTTTAAGGTACCACTCATGAATAGAAGGTCCCACAAGAAGTCAACACTTATAAGAGCACCCTCAACATTTATAAGCTCACAGGTCCATATGCCCTAAGGTCCTTTTCAATCTAGCTAAATTTGTAAAAGACAACAAACACTATAAGTATCCTAGCTGACATGTATATTACAAAAACTAATAAGCTAATTTTTTATGCATAAGAAAATATACATTGTCCTCTCAAAGCACTTTCTAGTAAGCTCACTTGACATCGATCAACTTTTCTAAATGTCAAATGCTACTTTAGCATTGGAAGCATGGGTAGTAGTGCTTCATATCAGGGAAAGGGTTACAACCCTCTATCAGATCCAACTCGATCGCCTAAGCCTATCAATGGAGATTATTAGAAACATAAAAAAAAAAGTAAAGGAAAAGAAGAGAAGGTTGTAAAGCCAACACGTACCTCTACCACCTGCCAACTACCGTTGAGGTATGATAACCCCCGATAACATTGATCAGGGAACTTACATAAGTGCACCACTATAGCAAAGCCCAATCGAAACAGATCGGTAATTAGAATTCCTCCAGTGTTGACAGTAGGCACATCTCAATAGTGTCTCTGAGGATGGAGAAAAACGAAAAGGATCCCCTTCAACTGATAAAGCATGAAGTACCATGTCACCCAATCGATCATCTCAGACGAGTTGTCATCAGTGACCTTGTAATTGAGGTTTAAGAGTGAGCTTAGTTTCGAAAACACTTATAAGGTTATGTGTTAACCTTTATTAGTTATGTGCTTTAGGCTAATTTTTATAATGGAGATTTTTTTATTAATGTCATGATTGCATTTTTATTAAATATTTCTATTATATTATATTTATGACTAAATGATAAATTTTATGAATAGTTAATTCTACTTAAGGATATCAAGTATGTGACTTGATAGTAAAACTCTTAAGTATAGAGATTTCTATTCTAAATTGTCCTTACTCAATCATTATTGTTGAAATAATAATGAATAAATACTAGAATGTGTTTTGATTGATGACTATGTTTTACAGGTTATGAATATGAGATATTAAGTTATACACACACACACACACACACATATATATATATATATATATATATATATATATATATATATATATATATACATTGTATTAGACTGACTCGCTATGAACACTACATGGATAAACTATCATAAATGATCTTATATAATAATATTAGCTTAATCCTCTACCTTGAAAATCATCATGGAATCCAATGTGATGAACTTCATGTTTTAATCCAATTCAATATTAACTTTAATAGGAAGATCATATAGATTGATATTGCATATGGAGTGAACTATAAAGAGGAATATGAGTGATTGAGAAGGAATTTGTCCCTCATGTATTTGTGAGAAATAAATCTTTAGGGCCTTCGATAAGTTAGACTAAAGAGAATACATAATGGTAAAGGTTATCAATGTCATTTTACATTAGTCTACTTGGAGAACAAGAAATAATTGAACTATATAATAATAACATGATTCATATCTTATGTTCCATCGAGATATAATGTGACAAAATGATTATATTGCTATTTGTATGATAGGTTAGGTCGGATTTGCGACCTTCATATAATTTTGGTAGTCATAATGTCTTGCTATATGCTAATATTTTGCTTATTGCTAATTATGTAACACTAAAAGAGTGTAAGAAATTCGAAAAGCTTTTCAAGAAATACTAGTGGGTTTTGCCTAAACATATGAGGACGTGCCAAGAGTCAATAGGTGGATTGTTGAAGATAGAATTTTGACCTGCCCGCACATGAGGCCAGTAAAATAGAAACTACAAAGGATGAGACCCAAATAGGCTAATAGTCAAGGAAGAAGTAGCAAAGCAGTTGAATGCAAGGTTCTTGGAAGTGGTAAATTACCCAGAATGGTTAGCTAACATAGTGTCAATACACACACACATATATATATAAACACATATATATGTGTGTGTGTGTGTGTGTATATATATATATATATATATATATATATATATATATATATATATATATATATAGACACACACACACACACACACACACACACTCACGTGTGTGCACACGCACACACACACATATCTATATATATATACACACACACATATATATGTATGAATGTATATGTATATGACTTAATTAATTGAAGAATTAATGATGAGTTTAATTGAATTTAATTTATCATATTTTAAACTTGGTAATTTAGAATTGAAACTCATATTTAATGTCAATAAATTAGAAAGTCTAAAGGATTATACACATAAGGACATTGAAAAGAGAGCAAAATGGTTGAGTGGGGACTTAATTAGAAGGTGTTTTCTACTATTAAGCACTTAATTATGAGTACCTAATAGTATAGGGACTAAAATTATAATTTAGCCACATGAGTTGAATTATCCTAACACGGATTAAGGTTTTTGGTGGTTCTTAGAAATAAGAAACATAGTGTTCGGCCTTAGGTAATCTCATATGATGAGAACCTTTTATGGATTTTGTCCTTATTAGCCACCCTTCCTTCTCAACCAAAATCTAACTAGCTTTCATTAATGATGTTTGGTATAATTTCTTCGTGTTCATATAAATATCGTTAAAGATCACATCCATTGATGCAGAACAAGAAGAACTAATGTATATTTTGAACATCTAATTTTGTTTAATCATGTTATATAATTATTAGGATCCTTGAATAGGGAATTTAGTAATAAAATTTAATCTTGTAGTAATTATTTTGATGATATTAGTTTATATTATATTCCCAGTAGAAGGGAGACTTTTAGATTGATTGAGACTTTTCTTGACTTACCATTAATCTTTTCTCTTCCACTTAAGGTTTAGATAACATATGAAACTTTGATACCACTTATTATCTTGTGTATGCCCTAGAAGGGGATGAATAATGCATTTGAAAAATAATATGAAATTTAAAATTTTCAATCACGTAAGAGAAGGTGGAAGATTCAGTAAGTGACACTAATGATTTATAGATATTCAGTAAATAATCCTTACGTACATCTTCTCCCCTACTAAGCTAATCAGAGTCATTTATTATGAAGTTGCCAAACATATGCAACTTAAACTGTTATAAACCTAGTTATACCTAACTAAATTCAATAACAAATTTTCAAGGAATTGCCAAGCCATCCCAAGATAATTTTTGGACAGTCTCATGTCTTAATCTTACCAAGATTAAACCTACCTAAGTATTAAAAAGTCCTGATACAAGATATAAAAATATTATTCAAGGAACTTTTACTCATTAACACATTATCTCAAGTGTAAACCCTTTGCAAAGATAGGCAAAATCTACAGTTGAGGTTGTTTTGCAAGTTTAGAGCACCATATAGCTCTTTCTTTAATTGAAAAAACATTTGAGGTTTTATTGAGGATATTGTTTTATAGGAGGAAGTCCTAAAAAATAGCCAATAGACATAAAAATTTTTGAACGATTGTAAAATAAATATAGGTCATCCTTTGTGACATCCCATTTAATAATCATTTAAATTTCTCTCTAAGTCTATCCATTGTCATTTAAAAGACCTGATTAAAAAATTTTTTATTTTCGTTATATCTCTTGTTCACCACTTAGTAATTATTTACAACAAAACATACATGAATAATCAAACTAAAATATTAACTGACTACATGCTGGCTCAACCTCTATTACACTACTAAACAGCGACTTCGAAAAATATACTAGATGCAATCTTTAGTCTACTCTTCCTGAAATAAGATTTCATACAAAAGAGTGAATTTGCATACCCAGTAAGTAAATGCATAACGATACTTCAATCTCAAATAACGTAACAAAATTTAAACATAAATAACTCATCATCATATCCATGTACGAAATAAAAAGCTTTTCCTCTTAAATGCCATATAGGTTACTAAAGGTTATTGCCACACGTAATGTCATAAATTGCTGCCACATAGGCTATAGATATCACTACCACAAAGGCTTTCATTTTTAGTTGCCACATAGGCTATATATATTGTTACCACACAGGCTATAGATCTCATTGCCACACAGGCTATCAAAAGTTCTTGCCAAGCAGGCTATTATAGCATTGCCACACAGGCTATTATATGTTCTTGCCACACAAGCTATTATATCATTGTCATATGGACTATTATATCATTGTCACACAGGCTATCATCTCATTGCCACACAGGCTATCATATTATTCCCACACAGGCTATCAAATGTGCTTGCCACACAGGCTATTATATCATTGCCACACAGGCTATCAAATGTACTTGCCACACAGGCTATTATATCATTGTCACACTGGCTATTGCCACATAGGCTATCGAATATTATCGCCACATAGGCTATCAATTATTATCGTCACATAAACTATCAATTATTATCGCCATATAAGCTATCAAATATTATCGCCACATAAGCTATCAAATATTATCGCCACATAAGCTATCAAATATTATCGCCATATAAGCTATCAAATATTATCAAATATTATAAGATATCAAATTTTATCGTCACATAAGTTATCAAATATTATCGCCACATAGGCTATCAAATATTATCGCCACATAAACTATCAAATATTTTTACTTGCCAACAATATCAAGTATTACCCTTTCAACCAATCAACTATAAATCTAGTAAAATTTCAGCAATATAATGACTAATAATAACACCCGTAACTTTGGAATCTCATATCACTACATACTCTCATTCCCCAGTCATAATTTATCAACATCTCATGAAAATAAATAAATCAAGAATATAACAATCTTTCATCTATGTATACCACAATATCATCACATTAAACAACATTTCATTCCATTGAAGTATATGGCATTTAACCCATCACACATATAGT
>CATIWR010154570.1:0-21487 GCA_949677035.1 Omphalea diandra
TATATATATATATATGATTTGTTTGGAAAAATTAAAAATTTATAAATTAATTCAATAAATATGAAAAGTAAAATACTAAAGCGTTGAAAATATGAATATCATTAAAATGAATTTTGATAGATAATATTATTGAATATCATAATATCTATAATTGTATTAGGACATAAAGTAGTGTTACCATTTTAAAAATTTTATAAAAATTACAATAAATAATTATATATATATTATGCATTATATTTAAAAAATAAAGAAAATATTACAATATAAAATTGAATATAATTAATTGAATACTTAAAAATATTAATATATAATAAAATAAAATTAGATCGATATTGTGATAGAATATTATTAAGAATAATAGTGTAGCTAAAGTATTATTATTAGAATCTATAAATTAAAATAAGTGTTATAAAATATTAATAACGCATAATATTTTTAAAAAATGGCAAAAAATTTATATATTGTAATAATAAAATAGCATGAAAAAAATAGTATCATGTAAAATTAAAAATATTTATTATAATACTTAAAATTAAAAAAATATTTATATTGCTAATGTTTATTATTATGACAAATCAAATTAAATATTGTATTTTGATTGTAGGACACAAGAATGGCAAATGAAATGCTTATATATCTTTATTGGGATAGAGAAATATGTGTTGGAAAAAATGACATTCATTATGAAGGTAGATTATCAAATTGGTTCCGTGTTTCGAGAAGACTAAATTTTGATGAAGTTATTCAGTATACTATAATTGCAATCAGAGTAAATGATAATCAAATAATTTTGAAAGTGAGTTATAAATATCTATTTTTGAGTAAGAGAAAATGGTGGAAATTTAGGTTAATGAAAATTTGAAATGACAGTGATGTTAATGTAATGTTTGATGATCTTTTATTAGTTCATGATTTCTCAATTATATAGCTATATGGAGAGGTCATATTTGGGTCAAAATGAGAGTGAAAATATAGAAGAATGTAATGATGATGATGACAAGATGAATGATATAGGGGATGAAGGGGAGGGACATGGGGATGAGGAGTGGGAGAGAGATATGATGGATGATGTTGGGCCTAATGAATGTGAGACACATCACTATGAAACTCAGGATACTGAAATTGTGTATTGGGATGTGGTAGGGGTTACAGAGAGAGATGAGAAAGGTGATGATAATAAGGTTGATGCTGATGATATTGAGAATTATAAGATTGATGATGATAAGAATGAGATTTATGATATTGGTGAAGATGATGAATGTGATGATGCAGAATGGTATGAGGGATCAAAAAATTATGATGTAGTCATAATTTCAGACGATGACAATATAAAGGTGCTATCACTAATTATGGTGTTAGCCCTTCTAATACATTGATGCCGTAAAATGTTCGATGATGAAATTCCTTCTCAAATTTGGGACCCTTCAAAAGCGTTCAATAAAGGGAAGTGATTTAGTTCACGAGAAAATGTACAGTTAACTATTAAATAGTACTCTTTGCGCAATCATTATGAATTTCATGTTGAAGAGACAAAGAAGCAGGCTATGGCAGTTATATGCACTAATCGATCAAATGGTTGCAATTGGAGACTTTATGCAACACAATCGCCAAATGGATGCTACTTTGATTAGTCACTACATTGAGGGCATGATCAAAGATGATGCAACAATTAAAATTGTTGCCTTAAAAACAAAAATGCAAGAGACATATGGTTATATGTCTTCTTATGCTAAAGTTTGGTAAGCAAAACAAAAAGTGATTTATGGGTTGTATGATGACTATGATGAATCATATTTTGAATTGCCTCAATTGATGGCTGCTATAAAAGAAAAATGAATTTTGATTCACATTATATGCTTTAAGATGATGAACTTGTGATTGATATTGGCAAAAAAGTAGACCTTCATCATAGAAAGTTTAAAAAAATTATTTTGGGCCTTCCGATAATGTATTGAGGGCTTTAAATATTATAGATTGGTGTTTTATATTGATGGTATTTTTTTGTACGGTAAATACAAGGGTACAATTTTGATAGCCTTTGCATTAGATGGGGAAAATAAAGTTTTTTCAGTTGCATTTGCTATTGTTAATATTAAAAGTAAAGATAACTGGAGTTGGTTCCTATATATGATTTGGCGCTTTGTGATGAAGCAAAAAGAGTTGTGTATCATCTTTGATTGCCACAAAAGTATTATAGTAGCAATGAAATAAGAGTTATGGCGACCTTCATAGGCATATCATATATTTTGTCTACAACATATTGTTTAGAATTATAACACTCATTTCAACAATTCAAAGCTAAAGGATGAATTATTGAAAGCAACTACATTCTTAAAAATCATAAATTTTTTTCTACCTTCAATTATAGATAGCATAATATGTTTAATATGCAATCATATTTTGTTTTTGTTTATTAGGTTATCAAAATCAAAAATGAAAGTTTAGAAAGGCCATGAGGAATTAAAGATGTTGATAACGAAAGATATAAGTGGGCAAATAACATAAACGTTGCCAAATGGACTCGTGCATATCACAATGGTAAGCATTATGGTTCCATGACAACAACGTGGCAGAGTCCATAAATAGTGCTTTAAAAGGTATTCAAGGTATGCCTATTGCAACGCTTATGCAACAAACCTTTTACAAACAGGTGAAATTCTTCATTGATAACCGTGGTTAAATGAAAAACAAATGAGCCAAAATGCTTATCTGATATTGATGTATCTGATAAAGACTAATCATATCCTTAAATATTGGTAATCAAATGAAATATGAAATGTAATATACTTCATTTTTCAAAGAAGTTAAATTATATAATATAGTGACCATAAATATATTTATTTTGCATGGCATAACATAATAGTACAATTACTATGTCTCTTCATTAGACATTGCATCATCTGATGCATACGTAGGCATGGAAATTATATTTGCTTCTTCCATTGAAGTTAACTCCCAACCAAGAGCTAATGCTTGATCTTTTGCAAGTATAACACATAATACCTACATCTGTGAACCAATAATCGATTATTTTCCTCTTGAATTTGTTGTATCGCCTACTCATAAGTTGCAATATTTTTCCTAATCATTAAAGTGATTGTCGATGAACAACTGGATCACCTAATTGTTGCAAATCTGCAACTAATTCTTCAGCCTCTTGAACTCAAAAGCTCCACTCTCATCTTAAACCAGCATAATATTCTATGCGATAAAAAAATCACTCATTTTCATAATCATCATTGAATCGAGGCAAAGGCTAAAATCTCTCTTACATTCCCACTCATGATATGAGACATGCATTGGTGAAATAGAATGTGGTATTTATAATCAAAATTGTGATATTAAGTTACTATAATGTGAAATGACGACTCATATTCAATTTTATATAAATTGACAAAAATGAAAATTTATTTTCACAAGCTTAAAATCACACAAATAATAACGAAATGACAATTCTTGTTTAATTTTATATAATGTTCCAAAAATGAAATGACTTCATTTAACATGCTTTTGTCACGACTGGTAACAATGATATGACAACTCATGTTTAATTTTATATATGATAAAAATAAAAATACCATGACAAATTTTATAATTTTTAAATTTATCAATGATAGAAAGTACAATTATAAATTTATATTGACATGTCATATTCAAATTAAAAATAATAAATGACAATTCATTTACAATTGAAATATTTATACTCAATTGTAACATATTATAATTGCTTAGAATTTATTCATAAGGAAATGACAATTCATTTATAATTGAAATAGTTACTCTCAATTGTAACATTTTATAACTGCTTAGAATTTATATGTTAATAATTAAAGTTTGAACTTTTTTTAGGTGATTGTATTACTTACGACATTTGGAAATGAACCACAAACATATATGCAACCTGGACCATATGACGCTGTATTGTTATACTTATAACATAAACATCGATCGGAGGTTATTTGGCATAATTAGGTAAATTGATAAAATGTAAAACATTATATTTTTTTATTAATTATATATCAAATACAAATAAATTATTTTGTAAACAATATGTCAATTAATTGATTTATTTTTTATGTGCAGATTGATCAACCTGCATTAACATAATAGATAAGAGGTTAGTGTCATTCATACGACAGGCTGGATTTTTTTGTGCAACTTCTATTAGATTTTTTCAGCTTAACCACCACTTGATCACAACATTAGTTGAGAGATGGCGTCCTGAGACCCATACTTTTTATCTTCTAGAGGGAAAGTGTACAATTGCATTACAAGTTGTGACCATAATAACTGATTTGCCTATAAATGGTCAAGTTGTGACAAGTTTATTTAAACAAAATTGAATTGGATGGTGTGAACAATTATTAGGCATTACATCTCCTCAGAACGCTATCCGTGGTGCTTTCTAAAAATTTCATGGCTCTCGACACAATTTGCTCATATACCAGATGATGCAAATGTTGATAATATATAATGACATGTTGTAGC
Organism: Omphalea diandra; assembly: GCA_949677035.1. Lineage (NCBI taxonomy): Eukaryota > Viridiplantae > Streptophyta > Magnoliopsida > Malpighiales > Euphorbiaceae > Omphalea > Omphalea diandra. The sequence goes on from CATIWR010154570.1 coordinate 4,489, forward strand.
ATTCATATTGTGTCTCATTAGAGAAGTTTTATTTATAGATAAACATACTAGCAAGTTTAATTTGATGTTCTTACCACTATGCCACAAATCTCAAGGCAATACAAATGAGTGGACTATTATTCCTATTGCAGGTTTAGGCATGAGAGAGATTGAAAGGAGTTGCTCCTTCCATTAGAGATATTCAACATTTTTCACATACGCTGCTAGCCCGTTAGTAAGTTCTTAATCACAACAACATTATATTTTATTTAATTAATATGAAGGCTAATTATGATTGTATTTACAGATGTACAGTATCTAGAGTTGTAACTAAAATATCAACACATGTCCTAATCAAATTTCGGTATACACTTGATAAACAATGACTTGATGAGGTAATTATATTCAAATTTTTATATTTAATCTTTTCACACAAATAACTTAATTTAAAATTTAAGTATTTAATATGTATAAAATATGTATTTGCTTGTTTAATTGCAGATGGTGTAGGAGCCTTATTCTGATGATATTTTACAACATCTTCCATATTATTGTTTACAAGATAGTCATCTTTGGCGTGCAATTGTGCCACTCATATGTTTTTATGTAGTGGAGTGACATTATCTGAATAGGGTTTTGCATCAATTTGGCACGCAACAATCTATTCCAAATGCTCCATTACACAATAATGAGTTGCATATCTCATTCAAAATATGACAAATTGGGCTGCTTCTCATGCATAGTATATTACATTATGGGATGATCAACATAATCGAGTCATCAAAGTGCCATCATTGAATTTGTCACTCCATTACCACTTGGAGTATCTTGAGTGGTATCATTATGTTACTAGGCGATAGATATCATCGCGAGGAGCTGCATTTAGTGCTATGGTGAGTAAATCATTATTTGTAAAAAAACTATCACTTATTTATTTTTTATATTTTATATATTCTTATTTAAAAAATTATATTAATTGCATGTAATATTGTATATTTATAGGTCGATAGGATTGAAATCCTATAACATGTCTTCATATATCCGACTCCACAAAACATGGCTAGTTTCAAACAAATTGTGGATAATATGTTTTCAACTATGGATGAGGAGTGTTGATTATTCACCATGCCTCCACTTGATCCAACTCTTGATCCTATACCTCATTTGAAATAGTTCTTCTAGTGTAATCATAACCTACACATTCATAGCAACAATGACATAAATGACGCGAAAATGTTCCTATTCCATCATCTCAGCCATGTGCACTTGTACCACAACTTGTATCATTTTATTCATAAGCATCTTATAGACTCGATTCATCTTCTGCATTAGGTCTATCTTTTGCACCTAGTCCATCTTCTATGCCAATTCCATCCTATCCAATGTCATCATTTGTATTTAGACCCTATGCAGTACCTTATGAAGTCAGCCCTTCTACATCTTGGATGACTGGACCTTCATCCGTAATGTCTAAACATTCTTCCTCGATGTCTTCTATGTCATACAAGTCATATATGCCTTCAAAGACAATTTCATGGCCTTCTTCATCATTTTCACCTTCTTCTACACATTTTAGAATCACAATATCCACCCTTAATACCATTGGATAGTATGATTCTAGTATTTTATTAAGTACCTTCAAAATTTTAAGGTCAAATTAGTTCACATTGTACTCATATATCATCTATTCTTGCAGGTTCTGCCTTCATAACATTTATGCATGAGATACATCAACAATCTGAAAAGCCACAACTTTCAGAAAGACAGCTTGTTATTGAGGATACTAAAAGTGATAAAAATATTTTCACACATAAGTTTAGAGGTACAATATTCAAAATAGGAGGCCATATAGAAATACCTGACACCCAACATGTGAAACTCATTGAAGAAAATCAATATCAAAATTAATTTTATTATTTTGGTTAATATTCATGTATTTAAAAATGTTTAGATTTTATTAAAATCAAGTAGTAATTTTTTATTATTATTATTTAATATTAATAGATTATTTTTAATAATACTTTTGAATTATGGTAATTAACTCTTCATTTATACTTAATTGTTTTTAATTTCATATAATTAAATAGATTATGATAAAATTTTCATAAATTATATTCAATCAAGATCACATATTTAAATATAATTAATATATTAATAATTATTCCTATCAACAAAATACTATTATTGATAATTATTATTATCAAGAAAATAGTTTAACATATAAAAAATTTATATATATATATATTAATTATACAATTACTAAAAATTATAAAAATTGTACTATTACTTAAAATAAATATATTTGATAAATATAAATTGTAAATATTGTCTAATTTTAATATGGTATAATTATTAGTACAAGTAAACATATTCATATAAAAAATAATAAGTAGAAAATATCAATGTGCAAAAATGATGCCCAGCGCAAGTTTGCAAAATAATGTCTATTTCAAGTTTCAAAAAAAAAAAAAACCATTGCAAAATAATGACCCAATCCACAGCATTGAATACAGCACTGCCGAGGACGGCAAGAATTTTATTAATAAATTGTTTGTCCGCTGGTTCAACCAGGGAATAAGAATAAAAAATTGTTTATTCCCTGGTTGAACCAGCAGATGAAAAAATATAAAAAAAAAAATATATATTGTTCCGGGTTCAACTAGTAGACATACAACAAAAATAAGCCGAACCTCTAGTTGAACCAGCGAACTAGAATAAAATAACAAAAAATGCTAGTCCGCTGGTTTAATCAGAGAACAATCTCAAAAAGCTCCCTGAACCTCTATCTTCACCAGCGGACCGACAAAAAATATCCTACTTTCATAAATATTTTTACTCTATCTTATTTTATTAATTTTTTTTTCAAATTTCTAATTTAACAAAAAGCCCAAATATTATAATGAAAATAGATTCATGTTCCTATTAGAGACAAACTCTATCAAAAAAAAAAAAAAAAACTTGGTTAAAACAAGTCTCAAACACTCAAATTTAAAATATAAAAACAATGAGAAAAAATAAATTTTTTGTGAAAATCTCTTTAGTAAAGATTGTCTCTAGTAAAAATACGCGTTATTGTCCTATTATTACTTCTTCTTAGAAGTGGGCAACTAGGTATTGCTCAATTTGCCTCAGGTTAAAAACCATCACAAATTAGAAAAAATGAAATTGCTTAATAGTTCAAGTAGGTCAAGAATGAAATAAGTAGTAGTGTGCAGGGAAGAAGAAAAAGAAGGAACTACATTGTGGTTCTGCAAAGGAAACCAAGGAGAGTTTCTTTGGGTATTGTGTCGCGATCGCAAAGATGGATCAACGACGTCCATTTACAAACCTTAAGAGAAAGAGCTGAATTTGTTGGAGTCCATTTGAATTTTTTGTGATTCGTGTGTTTGGATTCATATGATTCGGGTGGATACCATAACCTCAGTAAGGGTTTGAGGTGGGTAAAGGTACGGGTGTAATTGAGTCCAACCCTGTCACGTTCGAACTCGACTAAAAAATTCGAAATTCAAGCTCAATTGGAGTTTAATTTTTAAACTCGAACTCAGTCAAGTACTCAAATGCTTGAACTCAACTAAATTAAACTCATTTATTTATATAATTTTTTTTTATAAATCCTATAAATTGAAATTTATGTTTGAGTAAGTATAAATCGACTAAACTCGATTGGTAATATTGTAAACATGTCTAAACTCTATTAGACTTGCAATTTTGATATTGAAATTTGGTTTACTTGATTTCGAGTATTTTTCAAGTCGATTTCGAGTAATTTATGAACTATTTCGGTTTATTTACACTTCTGGATAAGGAATGAGAGAATAATGATAAAGATCAAATGGTAGAAAATAAAAATTCATTATAAAAATATGGATATTAAGATCATTTTATGTAAATTTAACAAAAACAAAGATAATAGACATTAAATTTAATAATGTCAAAGTTATAAAAACAATTAAATTTATTTTTATAAAGGGAGAGACGAAGCAGTATATTGAGATAAATTATAAGGGTAAAACTATAATTAAGCTTTTAAGCGAACTGTGTGTACTATAACAATAAAAATTTTATTATAATTTTAATATAAAGTTCACATTATATTACAATGCTACATATTAATTGGCTATGAAATAATTTTTAAATTATTTTTTACTTAGAAAAGTAATTTTTTTAATATGAAAGTCATATTATATTGTTTCATTTTATACTATTTTTAATTGAGTTGAATCATAATAACCAATTTTTAAGATATTTTTTATTTTATTAAAATGGATAAAATCATTGAATTGATAGTATTTGAAGGTTTATTGTCTCCTAAAATTTAAATTTTTTTCTAGTTTTGACAAAATTTGCCAAATCTTTTAATTTTAGTAAAATTAGTTAAAACTAATAAAATTTTGACAAATCTAGCCAAAATTCAAATTGATCAAAATAGGATGATGTATCATGTCAAAATAGAGTTAAAATAATATTAATTGATATTAGTAACTAACGTTAACTGATTTTACTAATTTGTTTTATAAAAAATCATGTCAGTTGGTATATCCATAGATTGTAAAATTTATTTTACGATTGTATTCTAGTAGATCAATATATATGTTGTTTCTATTCTACATGATATCTTCATAAAAGTACTTTAAAAGCTTCATATGAAATATCTGCAAACATATTGCAAGAAGTAATGATTTATCGGGACAATTTTCATAATGGTGTACAAAAAAATTTAGTGAATTAATGTGAATGAAAAAATATTTATAAAAGTAGGTTTAATGAAAAAATATTTAGGGTCTTATGGTGGTCAAACAGTGTTGTCCGTCAGTTTAAACGGTAAAATTTTTTTTTTAATATTTTATTCTTCGTCCGACGAAGAAAACTGACGGACGAAGCTGTAATTGCATGCAATTGGCATGCAGATGCATGCCCATGCAAATGCAAATGCCCCAGGTGGCCAACTTTTGTCCTACCCGACCAACAAATTAAAATTATTATTATATATTTTAAAATGTAATATAATAATAAAATATTATAAAATAAAGTATTAAAATATTTTAATGTAAAGTATAAAATAAAAAAGATATAAATACATTTAAAATTATTTAATTATTTCGACCACTATTATAAGGGATGAATAAATATATTTTTAAAAAAAGTTGAGCACATAATATTATTAAAAGTAATAATGAATAAAATTATGAAAATTATTTCATAGAAGAATAATTTTATATGCATAAATTGGCGAATGAATGAATGTTTTATTATTTCGATCTGTAATTTAGCTGGTAAACGAGATAATATTTGTTATGTTTAAATTATTTCATTCACTATTTTAAGTGCCGAACGAAACAATTCAAGCATTTGTTCGCCACTTAAAATAGTGAATAAAATAATTTAACCATAATAAATATTATCTTGTTTACCAGCTAAATTACAAATCGAAATGATAAAATATTCGTTTGTTTGCCAATTTATGCATATAAAATTATTCTTCTATGAAATAATTTTCATAATTTTATTCACTATTACTTTTAATAATATTATGTGCTCAACTTTTTTTTAAAAAATATTTATTCGTCTCTTATAATAATGAGCGAAATAATTAAATAATTTTAAATGTATTTATATTTTTTTATTTTATATTTTACATTAAAATATTTTAATATTTTATTTTATAATATTTTATTATTATATTATATTTTTAAATATATAATAATATTATATAATATATAATAATAATAATATAATAATAATTTTAATTTGTTGGTTGGGTGGGACAAAAGTTGGCCAGCCAGCCAATAGTTGCATGCAATGCAATTGGCATGCATTTGCGTGGACAATGCATTTGCATGCCAATTGCATGCAATTATGGTTTCGTCCGCGAGTTATACTGGCGGATGAAACTTATTATATTTTTTGAAAATATTAATACAATTGATGGATGAAAAATAAAATATTAAAAAAAAAATTTTGTTTTTTAAACTAACTTTCACCAGTTAAACTTACAGATAACACTATTTGACCATCACAAGACCTTAAATATTTTTTCATTCAACTTATTTTTATAAATATTTTTTCATTCACATTAATTCACTAATTTTTTTTTTTTTTTACACCATTAGGAAAATTGTTCCTGATTCATCTCCGTCAGGACTAGGCAGAAGGTATGATTCTCCAATCAACTGTTCCAGGTCCCATAGAAATTTCCTTTTCCCATCCAAAATCATGACCATATATACGTAACGTTAACAACTGCAAGATTAGGGTCGCCATAAAACGGAACTTCCTCACTACCTTTATGCAAGGTTTGAAATCGTGTCAAATCTGGTTGATTCTTCAGGAAGTTAATCGCAGAGGTCTCATACTCATTATTGAAGGTCTTTAGTGCCTCCCTTATTTTGCTCGAAGCATATCCCAATGGGTTTGATATAAGTTCACCAGACGTAGCATCAGAAATGACATCGAATGTGGCATTACCAAAACAACCATCAGGTAATGGTGGTTGCATTCGTTTGCGGGCATCGATATAAATATTCATGCCTTTTGATTGGCCAGGTTTGTGTCCACGAGCTTTGCATGCACATCTCCATCTGTGCCCAGTCACTGTCTCATATCTGGTATAACCACGCCAACTATCTTTGCTTTTGCCTTCATTTGATATGCTCTTTAGTTTTTCCACTTGAGTTTTCTTTAGCTTCAGTATGGCTATGCTAGTTTTCTTTCTTCTTCCTCTAACGTATTTGATTTCCCCATGGCAGCGCAAGCCCAAGCGGAGGATCCCCAGCTCGCAACACATTTCGATCTAGAAATGGCACTATACTTATTGGTTCTCCACGGTTTATTCGCGCTCACTCGGAGATAAAATGAAGTGCACTTTGCCCATCAGCAACAGCATGAGATATATTTAAGTTAAGACTAATACCTCCGCATTAGTAGTGTTATTTCATGTATTAGTAGAGTATAGTCTAGATGAGGGATTAGGTCATGGTATGCAGCAATAGATGGTGGAAAGATACCAAAATCTTCAAAATTTGAATGACATGCAGCCTCAATGAGCTGGACTCCCATAGCATTGCATTCAAGCTCTGGCCGACAATGGCCTATCCAATGTAAACGACCAGCAAGAGGATAAAATGGAACTAATAGACGGCTTAGTGAGTCTTTTAGGGTATTGATAATAAGAAGCCAGTTTGGTGATGGTTTGTCATAAAAATAGATAGTGGGCACAAGAGTTACGGTTCCAGTTTGAACACATTCGGAAAGAGAAAGACGACCTTTTTTGTTGGTTAGTTTGCTTGAACTGTACAAGAGTTGTTTATAATGACCTCCATTTTTCATGAAAGAAAATAATTCAACAAGGATATTTAAAGGATATACAAGACTAAGTAATTCAGTTATGGTTGTTAGAAACCATACAAAGTCAAATTACAATCACATTAAAATAAATAATGAATTGAAAATAATTATCACAACTTAAATAACTTACCTCTCACTCAATTCATGCATAAAAACTTAAGATAGAGAGATTTTTTTTTCTCTTGTGGAAGAAGAGTTTTCTCCACAAAGAGAATTCACGTAAGGTGGAATAAAGAGAATAATCAATTTCAGATAACAACATTAAATTATCTTTTTATTTAAAGAGTTATTTTCATATTTAAATAAAGCTTTCTCTATTATTATCTTTATCCTATATAGATTATTAATATTAATTGATAATAATAATAAGTGAAGTGGATCACGTCATGGGAGTCCAACCCAACAAATTCAACAGTATGCATGAGTTGTGTTTTGTTTTGTATAACTTTTTTGAAATGAATTATGCTTGACTTTTCGTTAAGAGAGCACATTTTGGAGGATATCATTTTCGTTAAAAGACTTTTATTAAAATTTAACTCTTGATAAGATAGTAAAACTAATAAGTTTGTTTACAAATAAAAGTATTTATAGAATAGAAATTCTAGGTTTTTCTTGCAAATGAAAATAATTATAGAAGATTTGAACAAATTGTACAAGACACGGGCATGAACTTTCATATTATAGGCTACATATACATGGTTGAAGTAACACATGCTAAGAAGTTATAATATATAAAGAGGATTTCATATAATTTTTCAAATTTTAATTTTGACTTTTATAATTATATCTTGGTTGCTCATGATACAGTCTTTACAAAATGTTCAGGACATTGCTTTTCGTTATCCATTTTTATATCCATGCTGTATTTCATTTTGTAGTTATAAAAGGAAGTTTGCACCCTCATTGTAAGATGTCCGACAAGTAATTAGTATAGCGTGGCCTTTTTTTTTTTTTTTTTTTTTTTAATTATAATTAGCGCGTCAGAGTTAAGAATGAATTTTTTTAAAACTTTGATTTTTTTATTTTATTTTAGTGAGTGAGAGTTTGAAATAAATATAAATTATAACGGTAAGAAAAAACAACATTATGATTCTACTAATATATATATATATATATATAATTCCAATCTCATTCATGAATTTTCGCCTTACATTTTTTTCAATAGTTTTGTTCTTCGGAGGAGCGGGTGCTGCAGTTATAGTTTTTTTTAAGTTGGAAGTTAAAAGTAAGTCAAAGTGACAACAAATTTTATCAAATTTATCCTTAAATTTATATTATTTCATTAAAATTACTCTTTATCTTATATTATTTGGTTATAAAAGTCTTTTTTTTTTGTCAAAATTACTTTCAATCTTCTATTATTTCATCAGAAAGTCCAAAATATTAGTTGAATAAAACATTAACTTAGAAATGACAAGTGAGTGAGATAAGAATAATCCTTATTCTCTATCTCACCCTCTTTATGTCTTTGCTTCTGCAGGAACTCCTCGCCTTATGAAAATTTTTTACAAGACAAATATTTTTTTATTATTTTTAAAAAATATAATTTATTAAATTATAAAATAAAAATTTTTAGAACTACTTGTGCACTATTATACTCTTGTTTAATACATTTCTCCTTATATTTGCTACAATTAGATGAATTAGCAAAATTATTACTTAATGAAAATATCGCCCTTTCATGTTCTTCAATTAACAAAATGTTATTGTCAAAGTGAAGTTGTGTTTTTGGTATTTAGAAATTTAAAGATTTAGGAATTTAGGAGAAGTTGTGTTTTTGTCGAAATATATCTGAATCCAGTTTTCTTAAATTGAGTTTACAATACACATTTTTCTCAACTAGTATTTTGAACTTTTATGACGAAATAATATAAAATGGCAGGTAATTTTAATAAAAAATGACTTTTATGACGAAATAATACAATATCAAGAGCAATTTTAATGAAACAATACAAGTTCATAGATAAATTTAACAAAAAAGTTTATTTTGTCGTTTATTATTACTTTAAGATAAATTCAAAAGTATATTTGGTATTTTAGCCGTAACGTAAATGTATAGCTTATTTATTTATTTTTTAGTGAATAACATGATTTAAAAAAAAATATTGATTTTATAATCACTAGATGTTTTAATATCACGTGGTTATTTCGAATTTGATGGATATGATTGATGCACAGAATTAATACTTGGAATATGTTAATTATTAGCATTAAAATACTAGATATAGATGAATTACGCTCCTATTAAATATTCTTAGAGTTTGTTGTTTTCTAATGTAAAATTAAAGTCGATTAATATTTTTAATAAATGAAATTATCAAACCATAAACAATAAAATTTTAAATTTTGTTTTAACTTTCAACAAGTGTATTAAATAGTTGTTATTTATAGGTGTTGATAACTATATAATTAAATAAAAGTAAAATAGAAAATCAAGTAATTCAATATTTTCTAAAAAAAGAAATCAACCTAAATATTGGACAGATCAAAAAGGAAAACAAACTATCAATTTGGGAAGGGAAAGTATTTTGGGATCTACAAATGCCAAATTGTTTATAAAAATTGCTTTTGCGCTCAAGCCATTTTTGTTGTCACAATTTCAACGAATCAAAACTAAAGCTTAATTTGCATTTGGGAAGAGAAAGTGAGAAACAGCAAGTTTCTTTGCTGTTGAAGTTGATGGCTGAAATGATTTTGTTTTTTGAAGTGGCAAGCGACTAGTGTTTCACTTCTTCAATTGTAAATAACAAGAGAAAATACAACAAAATTTTGGCAATTCATCCACAAATTTTAATTTTTATTAAAGAAGATGTCCATACATTGTTGAACAAACTCATAAACTTCCCAAAACAACATGTCCATCCATTCGAAATCTACTAGCAATACTACAGCCTATAGGCAGACATTTACTCTCAACCGCCATTGAATTTCAATAACCTATCCCAACTCAAGTCTCCACCTCAACGTATAAAAAGCTTCAACTCTCCTACATCAAGAAATTAAGGCATCGCAGTAAAGAGGGATTTGGAATTAACATTCTTTATTCACGAAGATGGATTCCAAGGCTTCTTGTTTCCTTTTCCTGGCCCTTTTATTCGTCTTGCCCTCAACCTCTATGGCCTTCAACATCACCAAGATCCTTTCAAACAAACCTGACTTTAGCACCTTCAACAACCTCCTCTCTCAGACTGGCCTTGCCCAACAAAATTAACGCCCGCCAAACCATCACCGTACTGGCCATCGCCAAAGGGGCCATTGGTGGTCTCTCAGGCGAACCCCTGGACGTGACAAAGAGGATATTGAGCACCCATGTGATTCTGGATTACTATGATGAGACAAAGTTGAGTAAGCTTCAAACCAGACAACAGGTTTTGCAAATGATCAACAAGGCTTCCTGAATGTAACTAAGACTCCTAATGGAATCATGTTTGGCTCTGCTGTTAAGGGCGCTCCACTCACTGCTTCTCTTGAAGGGTCCGTGGCTTCACAGCCTTATAACATTTCTGTGCTCCAAGTCAGCGGTGTTATTGAGGCTCCGGGAGTTCAGAACTTGTCTCCTCCACCACCTGGGCCTCCCAAGAAAGCACCTGCTCCTACTCCAACGTCAGCTAAGACTCCTGCTCAAACACCAGAACCGGCTGCTGAGGAACCAGCAGCTGATGATGCACCAACCGAGGTACCTACTCCTGCTGACGCACCAGAAGCTGATTCACCTGTCAGTTCTCCTCCAGAGCAAAACTCAGCAGCAGCAGATGAGTCGCCAGCTGAGGCGCCTGCTCAACATCAGTCGGGTTCTTCACGTGTCTGTATGGATGGCATCGCAGCATTCATGGGGTTGGTGACCTGCATTATGGGTTTCTAAATCCAAGCATTTGAGAAATTCAAGGAGGAAAAGGATAACATTACGTAAAAAAATAAAATAAAATAAAATGGAAGATGTGTGATGCTCTATACATCATTTTGATGTAATGATCTTCCCGTTCTATATTTCTATGCACGACCCAGACCCTAAATGTTTTCAATTTCAATCCAAGGTATAAGCCCAGCTCGAGGCATACTACTGTATTTCATCAGGACTCTGAATCGACAGTTTTCACAATAATATTGAATGTTTCCCCATGGCATCTTAATTTCAACTTTAGCTCTCCCCCTAAGTAGTAATTATGGATGATAGGAAACACAGCTGCAGTCAGAAGGCATTTAAATCCACTGACATTGGGTATGCAAGAAATCTTTCCTCTATTTGGGTTGACCATTTTACGTATTCCAGTCCCATTTGTTTTGCTGCTGCCTTATTTTTCTGGCTTGCAAATACACAGGCCAGCTAGAAGCCACGGCAGCTTTACCTCGACAACCTCTCAAAACCAAACCTCAACTCCAAAGCTAGATTTTTATGACAAAAAAAAACACGCAGAAATAGTCTGATAAGAAAGCTAGGAAGGGGATATAATGACCAACTTAAAACTCATTTCAAGCACTTCAGAATGATATAGGAATGATCAACCTGATAATTTGATCACCTACAAATAAAAGAAAAATAAAATAAAATGACTTCCTCCAATTTCTGCAGGGAAACTATAGGCCTGAGAATTCGAATACAGTAAAAAACACATGCACCTGTACTTTCAAATCATATTGATGACCAAAGCAAGACAATCAGGAAAAAAAGACAGCTCAAAATAAGACTTATATTTGTTGTTGCTGAGCATCATCAATGGACTTGCAAGCATTAGCTCATCATAGTGCTTGTCAAGAATATGATCCAAAATAATCTATTTGTAGGAATATGATGACAATGACAGCATCACAACTACAAACTTAAAACATATGGAAAATCGACAGAAATGAGTTCAAAAGTTTCCACATTAGAATCAAGTTAGCTTTGTCAACTTCCAACTCCACAATGTACCGTGCAGCCAAAATACACTTCTGCCCGCATCAGCTCATCATTTGATCTTGTCAATTATATCTGAGATGACTTTGTCCATGTCAAGTTCCTTCATTGGAGTAAATGGTCGTTTCATATCCTGAAACATTTAAGATAGAGTTTGAAACTACATCAGAGACCATAAAAGAAATTTTTGCAATATTCAGAAAGAAAACCTATATGATGCTAAACACCATGTCAAGTAAAAACTGAATTAAATTTGCACAGAAAGGCAATGTAGAGATAAAGCTTAAAACAAATGATGTTATGATTTATAATGAAACAGCTGACTCTTTAGACCCCAATGCTGCAAACAGGTCATGCAAAATTTATATCCCACAAACTGACATGCTTAAAAGAACAAGTCTGAATAGGTTACATGAAAGAGTCGAAGATACTAGGCATCCAAGATTACTAATAAGTTGAGAATGACAAAGACGCGAGAAAGAGATCTTTGATAATTTTAACAGTAACATCATTGAAAATATTACTCGAATCTTTTACAAGTCTAACATGTAATGTGATCAGTTAGATTCAACTACAGTCAACAACTTCAATATGAGTCATGAGCCAAGGACAAAGCCCAACAATATTTAAACAATTCCACAGGAGAAACCCTAAACACAGTGCTACAATTCCTATGCCCTTAAAACAACCAATTGTACAAGTCATTATACCGGCATTATAATAAGTAAAGTTTCAGTCCTTTGATGATACAAGGATTGCATATCAACAGACCAGATAACTTGCACATACTTAAGACTGAGAAGAATAATATGCAGGGAAGAAAATAAAATACATGGGATGGTTCTCTATGAAGCACAAAAACTTTTATTGAGTCTTACATTTTCTTATTTTCGCATTTTCTTTTATAAATTTTTAGAAAATGTCATTTTCCCATGACTGTTTCCATATTTTCCCATTTTTGTGTTTTTGTTTCTGTGCTACATAGGTTATAGTTATTGCAGTTGTAAGTTACCAGAAGACTGATAAATGTCTCTCCACCTTCCTTCCTTATTTCAAAGCAACCCCTCCTAGGCTGTCAGAGAAAAAATGTATCAATTAGCCATGTATGTCTATAACAATCGAAAAAACTCAAGAATAATAAGCCCATAATAAACAGAAATTTATTATGCAAAGTAAAGTGCCAGTTATTTAAATGTTACCAAAATGTTTATTAACTAACAACAGCAGGAAACATTCAGTACAACCTTGGAGACTGCATTTGCATGCAATCCAGCCACATCAACTATAAACAGTGACATGTACGTATGTATGTAGGTACGTATGTATGTATGGAGCTTTCCAGCACCTACCAGTGGCCAACTCTACAAAACATCTCATTAAAATATCAGTTTGAAAAGTTTAGAACAAGCAAACATTCACAACAAACCATCAATGGAGTACTTCATAACTATATGATAAAGAGCATCAAGATTCAAAATGTGCATACAGAAGACAGGACTCCAAAGTCACATGACATCCTTCAATTTAATGATGCATCCACAAAATAAATAGAAAACAAACAACATAAATTCAACTCCAAGGCGGAAATAAAAGGCTCAGTCACATAGTCAAATGAATTGAGCAAGTAAATCTTTGACTTTGGCTGAAACTTTATGCAACAGCATACGTAAATAGCCTAAAATGGCAATGAAACAGTTCCTAACAAATGATCACTCAAGCTTCTTGAACAAAAGAAATCAAAACAACTTTTAAAAGGTTCTAGAACTTGAAAAGATATGCCAAGAATGAGGTCCAGCACATCCAAGGAATTCATCTATGGACAGAAGGATTACATTATTGAAGAGTTCATGCATGGCTTACCAGAAGAACCCAAAAGCTGAAAAACATTTATAATTAAAGGAACTGCAAGTAAAAGCTAATAACATTGGCAAAAAAAATACCTTATCAGGGTTAAGTAGCACAGTAATACCAGGGACACCATCCTCCAAACCACTTTTCACCTGTGTAGCTCTTGTCTTGAATGAGTTGCACTGTTTGCTACATGAAGCAACAACTTAATTAGATTTGACATCATATGTTGTCTTGGGAAAATAGCATTATCCAGGCCCATGTAGCAGAAACCAGACACATAGCTCATGCAACAATCAACCTAATAATTACTAGTTATAGATATCCTAACAGAATTCTATCCCACTAAATGGAACCTAACACTCAATGAAACCTAAGTGAATCAAATTTTTTTCATTTGCATATTGTTTTAAATGAGATTATTCATAAAAATAAAATTCACTCAACATAATCATCCTTCAACCTACTAGAAGCATTTTTCATCCGCAATAAAAAAGTATGATGCTAGCCTATATTAACTTTCTTAAATACCTTCTGTTTTGAAAACCTTATCGAATCACCAGGAAGTAAAATTTTCTGATGGCATGTTAAAATAGTAAAGCAGGTCATAAAATTACCAACTGGTTTCATGAAGTAGCAAGTTTAAGATAGACAAAGTCATTTTTCTCTTCTTCTGCAAGCAATATCAAACACAAGTCAGACCAGTGTACTCTATTTTCTCTGTGAACAAAGAAACCAATAAAAGGTAAAAGTAGCTTTATCTCCTCTTAACATTTTTTCTACCAACTATATCTATCAAATCAGGTGACTCATGGTTATATGTAAAAAACCATTAAAAATTGTTAGAGTGGATAGCATTGTTCCCCTGCTTTCTCACAATTTCCTCTCTACATTCTATTCAAGCATAAATCACGAGGGTTTTAAAACCCCCAACACCAATCTCCTTTCTTGTAAGTATTTTCTCAACATCCAAACAGGATTTAATAGACAATGTGCAAAAAGAAAAATAAAAAGGACTCCTCATTGATTCAAAACGTTAGAATAATAAACAAGAACAAAAATATATAAAATGTTGCGGACAAGTGAGAGTATAACCCTGCGACAAGCACAAACTATATTCCTCTAAGGAACATAAAATAAATCACAAATCTGCTAACCCTAGAATGGCCAGGTATGACAAAATTAAAACAAAATTATTCAGCGCTTAATACTTCAAGTTTCCTTTTGATCAAACAAGAAAATAACATAAGAATAAGCATCCGGTTTCTTAAGCGTAGCTCCGCTATTATTTACTTTAAACGAGTTTTGACTGTTATTGTACACGAAGCCGAAAATATTCATCAGCCAAACAATACCAGGGGGGGAACAAAACGAAAGAAAGAATTATAAAGAAGGAAAACTCACCAGTGTTCGATCACAATAGTCATCTTCACCCCATCTTCAGTAGCTGCATCCTCAGTCTCTGCCTGTTCTTTGTCGTTCTCCTTCTCCTCCACATTCTCGTTCTCGTTCTCCATCTCGGTCACCGCCTTGGTTTCAGTCTCCTCTTTCTCTTGAGGCTTCGCTTTCTCCACCTTAGCCGCAGCTTTTCCCTTTTTCTTCTTCGGCATCTCTGGCGGCGGAACGGTGAAGGGCGAGTTGGATAGCCGAGCCGAGCTACGAGTCACCCTAGTAGACGGCGCCGGCACAGGCTTCGATGCCTCATCTTCTCCCTCGCCCTTTCGCTTCCTAGGCGCCATGGAATGGGAAATATCAGTACAGATTACCTGTCTTTCTCACTGTACTTTCTTTCTCGCACTAGAAGCGCGTGAGTGTTGGGAGTGAGAGAGACTTCTCCTGTAGGGGTACGGGAGTGGGATGGATTGTATTCGTTTCCCGCGCTTTTGATTTTGTGGATTTCTCACCGACGGACTTGATTTACTTTTTGTTGCTGTACGGTGATGATGTTGGAGATTCAAAGGGTGGGATTGTGCCATGTCAGTATTTTTTGGGGAAGAGGGAGGAAATGGGTAATAATTTTCGCACTTTGTCAGACAAGACAATAAGCGAAAGGCAATAACACCTTCTGTGCTCACACTGACACGCACTACTGCCGTTCCCGTTTCATCCATTTGTTTTCGATTGATGACTCTGTTTGTAACTTCATAAAATCCTCATTTTCATTTTCTTATTTTAGCTTGTGATTGGAGAGGGTAAAATAAGAGGAGAGGAAAATAAGAGAAGAAAATACGAGAGGAAAGTTATTTTACTTTGATTGGGAAGGGGGAGAAAAATGAGAGAGAGAAAGAAAATAACTTAAATTTTTCTCTTTTTATTTTCTCTTCAATATGGAGAGAAAATATTAAATGAATAGAGGATTTTGCAGAAATTATCATCATACTCCTCGACAGTGTAAAAAATTATAAAATCTGGGTAAAAACCGAATCAAACTGAAAAACTGATAGAATCAAGCTGGTTCGGTTCGGTTCGGTTTAATTCCTTCATAAAATTGGTTTATTCAGTTATACTTTTTAAAAAATTCGATTTTAGGTTTTTGGTTCGGTTTTTTATATAGAAAACAGAAAAAATTAAATTAACTGAAGTAATTAATAAAACAAACTCATTTGAATCGAACCAAATTTAAAATACATATAATTTAATTGAAACAACCCGAACCGAACCTACCAAACCAAAGTTGCTTAATTTGTTCTCATTTTCACTCGACAATTTCC
This sequence comes from Omphalea diandra, assembly GCA_949677035.1. Classification (NCBI taxonomy): domain Eukaryota; kingdom Viridiplantae; phylum Streptophyta; class Magnoliopsida; order Malpighiales; family Euphorbiaceae; genus Omphalea; species Omphalea diandra. Next base: position 21,265 of record CATIWR010154570.1, read on the forward strand.
GGTTAATATTTCAAAATTTAAAAAATATATTTAAAAATATTTTTGTTACATTTTAATATTTAAAAAAATATAAACTAATCTATAAATATATTTTTTTAACATTTCAAATATAAAAATAATTTTAGAATTTATTCATATTAACATTATATTTATCATTATATAAATTTTAATTTCATATAAAATCAATTAAATAATAATTATTATTTTTTATCATTATACAATA